>JADQWA010000884.1:0-161537 GCA_018344505.1 Nebria ingens riversi | reverse complement strand
ATCACTACTTTTGCACGGAAATTTTGTGATGTTTAGTAACAGTTAATTTCATGTCATCAAAATATAAGTGTTTTAAAACTAACAATGATTTTAAACTGTGTAATAATTCAGGATCGTACTCGGAATTATTGAATAAATACGATTGGGAATAAGTTGTGTGAAAGAAAAGTTTTGAGCAAGCAGAAAAATAATCTGAATGAAGGAAAACTATATACTTATATACTATAAGCGTTCTTGTCACAAACTTTTGCATTAATGATTCATTAAAGCATTTACTAAACACGTGTGAAATTTGATATTACATAAAGGGCGATGAAATTTAAGTATAATAAATATAACTCAGTATATGTGTAGGAAAAGAGAAAGAAAGAAACTTTTAATGACGAGCGAATTGATATTAGATACTATGCTATAGTATCTATCAACATTAGTGAAATGGATGTCTTGTCTATTATTATTTGATAATATTAAGAAATTGATATAGTAAGGATATATTACATCAAATATGCTTAGTAGCACCACTGTAAGTTCAAATTAAACTTCGTTTAAAATACAACAAAAACTGATTGTTATTTTATCATTATCACATTGCTACATGAACGATTTGATATTGTTGATAAGGATAAGCGTAATTATATATTTATAAAGTTGAAATATTACAAAAGTGCGCACATTTGTCTCCTTGATATTTCGTATTGCCAAAAGATGTCATAATGTAAACAATCGTGACCCAAGCAAACAGTTTCACTTAGCCGTAATGTACAGTTTCACTAATGCCCGTTTGCACCATTACAAGTTTATTATTTTAGTTTAACTAAACGAAGCTTAAGCTTAATCTACGTTTAAAAATGTAACATGTTGCACAGTTTATTGTACGGTTTACCTAAACTGTAGAATTTCCATAGATTTCTAGGGACTTTCTAAGTTTTAAGTTTGGTTTACACTTCACTCGTAACTGTAGCTATCATTTGTTGTTATTTAAACTATTTTGAAGTTTCTGATTACACATTAATATTTAAATTAATAAAGAAATATATTTAAAATGGAGAAGGAGAGTGATTACAAATATTCAAAAATTATATAAATATCCAAAATATTTTTTTATAACAACAATACTACAAGTAACATTTTATACTTCGTAATCAGATTACTGAAAAAAGGTTACGGCCAAATAAATCTTCCAAATCAATTTTCATCATCATCAAATGTTCCATATTGTATTGAAACTTAAACGACAAAATTATAATTATGCTACTCAAAATATATTTTACGATCTTTAAACAAACAAAGTTCTGACAGATTCAATTCAAATTCCCAAACTTTAGGTTATATTATGATTAAACCGTAGAGATACTACCGCTTAGATTAAACCAATTTTATAATATTAATCTCAGCTTAACAGGCTGTGCAACAGATCGAAAACTGTTAATCCACGCTTTAACCTTAAACCTATAATGGTGCAAACGGACATTACCCGTATTGTAAAAACATTTTTTAAATAATTGGATTTGTTAAATCTTTAAATTATGTAGAAATCTAGTATATAGTTTTATACTCATTTTTTTTAGTATTTATTAGTTTGATAGTTCTCACACGCTCTCTTTTGTTTGGTGGGGATAAGTTTAACATTTTATTGGTGTCGTTACAAGCTTCGCAACAATTATCAAATTTTAATTGCAAATAATTAATGAACAGTTTAAACGGAAACCAATGCACTAAATACGAATTAAATTCCTATTCATTGCAATAAATAAGTTTATATTCCATTAAATAATAGTATGTATAGATCCTATTGTATATATTATATACTATCATATATATATATATAACATTTTTTTCAAGGTATATTCGTCAAAATGAACATTCATAGTTATATATAGTGTTTAGGATAACATTTCTGAGTTAGTTAATATTTATCCAGTCCGACAGTCTATGCATATATCTATTGATTAATGTGTATATTTGCCAAATACATACTTTCTTCATAATATAAGCATTATTTGTATATAGATCTGTACAGTATACTATACCAATATACCTACTTATACGTATAAGTGTATTGTTTATAATAAAGCAATTTTACAAAATGTGGCTAATATACATAGAAGTACGTGTAGTTAATTTATGAAGGAGTTAAATTGATTAGGAGCAACATTAAAATTCCTCATCGTATATCTTTCAGATTTGTAATTTATTATTTCATTAGGTTTAAGGAAACGTTTCAAAATTTCAGTTTACTTTACCTGCTTTCCTCTTATCTTACTCTGTAGTGAGCGTAAATTAACATCACAGAAACAATTATAATTTATGCCGACGACATGAAATAACATGCATACATGTAATATTTTACTAAAGTGTACTACCAAACACCCTACCATCAATCAAATTAATCTCGCACAAAATTAATCTCGAATAACTTTATTTAACATTTGTTTACATATATAATACGTAGATGACATTTTGAAATTATCCGATGTAGCTTTAACTACGCCTGTAACACGTTTGACAAATGAGGTAGGACATTGGACACAGGTGGTACATCTAAACACAGTATGCGCTCTTAATAAGCCGGGCCAAAGTTCTAACTGACCTTTCTATAAAAATATTAACTAGGGTACTCGTCATTTTGATATTAGATTAAAGTCTCTCTAAAGCTCGACGCATATCATGTAGAAAATCTAATTTTAGATTCAACATTTATAAAGCATTCACATATAATTTACATTCTAATTGCATGCATGTGATGGAATGTTTTAAATGAGAATGTTTGAATGGGTTTAATTTTATACAATTGTTATTTTGTTTATCAACGTTTTAATGTTATTTTATAAGTTGTAGGTTATGATCGTAGGTACCATTACATTAAAGCAAATTTGACCTTTAGTTATTTACAAATGAGATTTACGTACATTTTTGTCGTTATAATTAAATGAAATTAATTAAAACAAATTTTCGGTAGTCTGTTTTAATGATCATGGGTCAAACTTTTGTTTTGGTGAATATAACATACATCATAATTATTTATAATGCTACAAATTTATGTTTTAAAACTGCCAGAATTGATACTTATTCGGCCGTGAACGTCATGCAATTATTCAAATCATCCCCTTGCAAATTTCTTAAATAATTGTACATTTAATAAACAAAAAATAACCGTTGGTCATAGCTAGCTCTACTTATTATTATATTTATATGCTTTATTTGTTACTTATATAATCTATTAATTCAAATATATATCATATCGCATCGTATATACATATCTAACTATATATTGAGATATATTATATATAGTACTTGCAATAATTTGTTAAGTTTCTATATATACGTCATCCTATATAAACTTTATTCATATATATATAATAAATAGTACCGTATCAAGCTATATACTATATATATATATATATATATATATATATATATATATATATATATATATATATATATATATATATATATATATATATATATATATATATATATATATATATATAAGACATGCTCTTATGTTTATTATTGAAAATATTTTATTTTTTTTATTAAATAAAAGGGAATTTTGTTTCTACATAGTGTAATTATAAAATTTAAGTTTGTTTTAGCTCGCAATTACAGAATTTAATTAATATTATGAGTTAATCTGTATTCTAGTACAGTTAAAATAATTCATTATTGAAAAAGCGCAATTTAGTATATTATCTAAATAACGAAAGCACTTTCTTAGAAAATAAGGCACAAAACTGTAATATACAATAAGAATTCTGAGAAAATCAGAGTAATTGAAACGGTCGTGTCGCAACTGAAATTAGTAAAGAATCAGCGTACATTCTTGGGCCGCACCTTTGCACGTGATATGAATCACAAATAGGGTGTATAGAAACCTATAAGCAATTCCGTATAGATGTCGGAAATTTAATGAAAAATTGCTTTTCTTTAATTTGTTTAAAATAAAGATTTTTTTATTCTATAACTTTAAAAGCTACTATTAAATTGTATTTCAAAATATAACTAAATTAATATAGATGATATTAAAATACATTCATATTAATAGTAGGTACATTCCGTAAATTTATTAAAGCAACTTAGTTAATATACCATCTTTTAGGATCCAAGTGACTATATCTACCCGCTAATATACATCTTATCATAAATATGTATTTCAACATAATATAAGTGTAGGTATATACATTATTTTAGTATTATATTTCCGGCGAAACAAATAGACATGTTTCTGACTCAAATAAAGATTTCATCCTCGAACGAGTTTCCAATAAAATATTTCAAAGGTATCCTTATAAAAGAACTCATATAAAAATAAGGCATTCATATGTAAAACATTGGTTATTGATTAGGAAAAATATGCAAATAACAAATACAAGAACATCCTTATTATTATTTTTTCTGATACTGGTATTCTGAAACACTTAAAAGTGTGTCGATGTACGCAAGATTATAAAATGATATATTACAATACAAAAATAATCTTTAAATCAAATTAAATCTATATTCTCATAGTTCAAATTCAGTAACTATTATAATAGAAAAAAATTGTGTTTTTTAGTGAAGCTTTAATAATAAATAATTTAAATGTTTTATGGTTTCTGGTTTTATTTTAAAAGAACTCTAAATACATACAAATGTGTATTTTTATAAAATGGATATGGATAGGCTTTTTTCTGTGGGAAATTAGTCAAGTCAGCTTTAAATTGTCAGCGACACGGATTGTGGAAAAAGATTTATTTTAAATCTCAGAAATGTTAGCTTGATTCCATTGTAAAACAGTGAGTGCATCTGTTGGCGATTACGTGTACTGTTCCATCAAGTGTATCCTGAGAATCCACAGATACTCTTATCTCTTATACACCAAGGATAAAGTAAAACGGTAGAACGAGACAGTAGATGAGAGAAGATGTGACGTGATCGAATTATTGTACACCACCAGCAATTGAAATCGAACGTTTTTAGGTTCCAGTTTCATTACCTTCTTCTCAGATCTATTTTATGTTGTACGGTATTTTTGTATCCCTGTGGAGAGATGCCATCGTGATGGAAAAACCATGTTCTATTTAATATTAACGAAGCTCTAGAATTGAGAGTCCGATTTTTGCTAGACGTCGCTTATTTGCTGTAGATATTATAGTGACAGTGGTGCTATAACCTGCCTAGATATGTGAATAGATATTCTGTGTAAAGGGGTTTCTGTTACCCCATATAGTAGTAAAGTAAAGAAGTCAATTGCCCAAGAATTACTAAAAATTAATTAAAATGATTACTTTAATGATAAAATAGAATATTTATATTGGAGAATTGATGAAGGAGAAATATATTTCAGTAAACCATACAGATTATTTTGATTGAAGCTAAGTCACTTTTAACCAATATCATCTGACAGATTTCCAATCAAGCCTGCTTCATTATTAATCATTTTAGTACAAAATAGCATTTAGGTAATTAAAACTTTGAAATTCCTGTTGTGGAAATTCACCTTTAGCTTGCAGTACGAAAGTACAAGGAGCTTAAATTTTGAGTGTATGTTTCAAACATTCTCAGAATCTAAAGCAGATTTCGCAAACATTGGTTTCTCAATTAGTAACGTGCGAATTAATTTATCTAAACTCTATTACATTTAAATATTTAAAAACTAACGAATTTCTGGTTATAACAATTTTTAATATAGGTATAATAGGTAATATTATTTCCTTGAATTTAAAAAAATTTGATATTTACTATCCTTCCTATGTAAACTGATATAACTACTACGTATAAGAAAGTCCACTACAAGAAACTAAAGATGCTTTTTTACTGTTTTATGGAGCAAATGTAAATATGTATATGGATAATAACAAACTTTTGAAGAGTATTAGAATATACTAAAGAAAAATATATTACCTGATTGAACAGTAGAAAATGTAACATTTTGCAATAACGATATAATTAATTATTCAGTTAAGCAGATTCTATACAAAGTAAAAAGTAAGCGAATTTAAATTGTTTTATCTTAAATTACAATATTTTGTAGCTGTGGTATATTATTATCACTTAAAAACACATCACAGAGGATTATTTTAGCTGACGTTTCTCGGCAAAAATAATGCCTGGCAGGAAACAAAACCGTTAATTTGTTTATGCGCTTTTAATTTACTCTTGTCTGTTATTACGTACAGAGCACAAGGATAAAATATTTTTACCGTCTTATATGAAGTAATAAGTTTGTGTTGTAATCATGAAACATTCGAAATCAAAATTTTGATGGAAATATACATTTTTCTTAGCTCTGAATCGATTCTGAATATTTTCGCAATGTCGCCTGTCTCTGTTATGTCTATCTGTGTAGCTTTAAAGCGATTGAACATCTCAGTATGAAATTTATAAAAGTGTTTCGAGACAAATGTGACTCTCGAGAATATCAAGAAATAATTTAATTTTACGACAATATTAAATTCAAAATTCAATTGGTCTGAAAATCAATTTAAAGAATAATGAATTCAGATTCAATCCTCTCAACTTACTAACTGTATAGTACTAATTATCAGTGGAAGCACTTGCATAAGTTACTATTTGAAACTCCGCGAATGACAGAAACTAATTGGAAATAGTTTACCTGTGACCGACTGAGCATCTGTCTTCTGGTGGTGGTGCGAGCCCGATCCGAGCCGTTACGGTCGACGGTTCCCGGTGACATAGTATCTGTTGGTGGTACGGTGAGTAGCCGCTCCTGATGCGGTCGGGTCATCGTGCAGTCCGGTTCCGAGCGGGAATAATCTTTGATCGTGGCCGTGTGGTCGGCGCTGAGTGCAACACCATCACCGCCACCACCGTCGTCCGTGGCACCCGACGTCGATGTCAATTCGTCCGATTGCTGGCGATTCAATGTTTGCTCCAACGTATCTAAATGGTTCAGGGAACGTGACCGCACCTAGAAACAAACAAATACAAATTGATTAGAACGTGTTTGTCCGAAGAACTTCACAATAAGAAATTGTCATTAAAGTTGTTTGGTTAACCGTTCCATTTCACCATTTCAGGATTTTTTTGTTTATATATATATATATATATATATATATATATATATATATATCTATATATATATCTATATATATATCTATATATATATATATATATATATATATATATATATATATATATATCTATATATATCTATATATATATATATATATATATATATATATATATATATATATATATATATATATATATCTATATCTATATATATATATATATATATATATATATATATATATATATATATATATCTATATCTATATATATATATATATATATATATATATATATATATATATATATATATATATATACATATACATATACATATACATATATATACATATATATATATATATATATATATATATATATATATATATATATATTTATATATATATATATATATATATATATATATATATATATATATATATATATATATATATATACACCGGAGGTTTGACACTATATACCTATCAATGCCAAGTGCGTCAGTGTTGCAAACTGTCTAAATAACACGTACTTCAAAAAGAAGCCAACAGATGGCTCACTTTATATAAGTAATATAATTATTAATAATGCGTTGTACGCTCTCATTAGGAAATGCGTTTCTAAGATTGAAAACATATACGAGTATGTATACTAATGTATTTACCAAAACCAATAAATTACGTACGTATACTTTTGTAACGTTTAAAAGAGCGAAAGAAGGTTGCTACATAAATATTATTTATATTAAATTATAAAATGAAATCTTTGGATAACTTTTAATAATCTCCCTGGAGAAATCAGTTAATATTTCTACTTAACAATTTATTTAAATTATATATTTAAAATACCAAATAACTTATTTTGAATTGGTTCATTTAATTAACAAGAACTAACTATTAAGTTTCATTTTAATTAAATATGGAGAAAGATATTTGGATAAAGATGTCTGTTGGAAACAGGCATTATTTTCTAAAATATATACGTCTAATGATGACATTATAGTTACATGTCAGTACAGATTTTAATAATGTATCAAACTGTTATTTCTATGCTTTATTCTTGCAAGTGCTCAATTTAGTATTTAGTCAACTATTTTAGAAACGTAAATTATTTTCTTGTGTGCCATAGAATATTTTTCTAATATGGTCTCCAATGTTTAAAAATATATTAATAAGGCTTTTAATTAATTTATACAGGAACTGCACTCTATAATTGCAAACTGTTTACTTGTATTTGTAAGATATAGTTAAAATAATAATATTATAACAAAGGGTGTTCGATCGTGTGTCAGTAGCATTATCAGAATTGATTTTTTGCTAGCCGTATATAAAGTGCAAAGTAGTCGGTCATACGCCGCGATATTCTCAGAATTAGTTTCACACCTTTTTCATTACGAAACTTTTCAAAGTATTTACAAAAAAAAACTGTTTCTGAAAGTTACTGATTCATTTTAGTTTAAATACATTTTAATTTTTTATAGGCCATGAGTAAACGAAAATATTATGCAAAATATAAAATAATAATTTTTATATAATATTTCTGCAATTACCAAATAGTTTAAAATATTTTGTGACAATCAACGTAATTATGAAAACAAAATTACACTGCTGTCTAAAAATCTTAATATAATCAAATAATATGATTTACGTTATAACGTAGCTATAAAGCAAGAAATTAGATTACAAGTACGTAACTTTTTTCGTGGATCTCAAGAAAGAAATAAAAACGGAACAGCCAAGTCTGTAGGAAACATTCGTGGACCAATGGGGGACGCGAAATACGAGTGTTTTAAAATATCGATATCTACCACCATTTAATTAAAGTAAATTAATTAAATCACTGAAATTAAAACCCATTTAAAATTCATAGAACAACCTGAAGACGGTTCATTTAATTTGATGCTCAATCAGTTGGAAAATAAATAAATTTTTATGGCGCTTCAAATATTCTACAAAAGATGTATATTACGAGTACCTACTAGAGAAAGTAGCCGTAGAAGAATCAATAAATCTCATTATTTCTGAAGAGTAATTATTTTTTATTACAGAATTTCATTCGAATCAAATTGCATTTGACGGTCTTATTCGTGGCAAATCTCTTAATATAAGAGTCAGAGTCCTATTTCATTGTTAGTAGATTTTAACTTTATCTTCTAATATTTAAGGATAAACGTTTTAATTGAAATTTTATGAAAGATATCCATTTTTGAATGAGGTTACTTAATGATCATATCAAATTGAAAACGTCAAAGGCATCTATAATTACCCCAATCTAAAATTTTCTTGACTGCAAAAATATTGCTTTCGATTGGAATTGGCTAATAATTTAAGACAATGATTAAATGCTATCGATTGCTTTGATATTATTAAAAATTCTAATCTCGTACTTAATATTATTTGGATATAAGTACAAGAAAGTTCATATTTAATTTGAGAACGTATGACATCAAATAATATAATTTCTATTTTAATAAAATGAATAACAGATTTAATACACAATTTTTAAAAAAATCAAATATTGCTGTTTGTATATATGCAGGCGTTATATTATTTATAAAATCATAAAACTATACACGTTGGGAATTCATCACAGCAGAGAAAACTACTTCCACAAGATGTAAAGAGCATATTCCTCAAAATTATTTAGTTATTATTCAGTTTTTGCAATATTTTTGTCAATTGTGAATGATATTATATAGTAAAACCATAAAATGGAAAATATCTCGCAATGGACGAGTTTTTGCAACCCACAATGCAAATTCGATGAAGTAATGCAATTTCATTTCGATTGACCTTTCGATTTTAATAAGTTTAAACGTATATAGACAAATGCGCGTTCATATATGCATGCATATAGGCGATATGTGCTTTTGCATATACGAGGCGCATGTGAAATCCAGTCGTTGCCGCCGACATTGAGTAATGATGGCCGCCAAATAAGCATCACTATCTCAGACACTAAAAAGGAAATGTACTAGAATTCAGGTCACAGCATATGCAATATAAAAAGAATATCGATTATTTGCTATTGGTGGCATTGCTATAAAGATGCTGTCGTACAAAAAGCTGGAGTACTTACGATTGCGCAAACTAACACCAATGCCACGGCTGCCTCTGATTGGAAATTGAATTTATAATGCTCAACGTTCCTATATTTATTTATGGCTATACTGGCAGTTATATTTATTTCAATGCTACGAATCTTTATAGAGTCCAAAACGAGGCATTGAGAGAACTAATAAAATATGAAAAATGACCCACATTTGACTAAAAGGCTTCAAATATATTCCATAAAATGTTTTGTTCATTTCTTGTTTTGACAATTCGCTGTTTTGTAGAACGTTCAAGCAAATTAAAATACCGATCATTTTTTAGCAAGGAAAAATTAAATCTAGAAGATTGGAATTCACATGGTCTGCAAAAATTCTTTTCTAGTAAGCATATTCGGATTACCGCAAGCCTGTCACGAACCAAGCTTCCTTGGAGAAATACAATCAACTTATCTTTTCGTACTTCTTTGACGGTCTTAACTTAAAATCTACCCATATTATTCATTTTGGCCTGGTTATTTCTGCCAAGGTTTAATACGGTTTTTTGTGTCTTTGACGATTAAAAATCTAACCTTCCGTTGAAGTCTCAATTTTAATTAATCTCTTAGCTTTTCACTGATTTTCTCGCTTTATAGCGCTGTTATAAGTGATATATTTATAATATATAAGTAAGTACTTATATTATTTTTGGGAAAACGTAATTAGTATAAACTAAATTTTCATATAAAATAATGTTTAATTGAAAATGATTTAACCTTGTGGATTGGATGTGGAATAAGCAATAAAAATAAAATAAGTAAAAACATTTTATATGAATCTTTCTATTGTTTTATTTTTCGTAATTCAGAAGATATGGAAGAAAGTTATCGTAAAAACGCATACGAAAAAAATTGTAACATTATTTGACTAAATTATTAATAAGAAATGGAAAATTATCACTACAAAATATACTTATATAACCTAACCATGTTGTGTGTAAACTTGATATATATGATTGCTTTAAAATGACGAGCAAAATGTCATTTGCATATGCTGTTATGTGCAACATTATAGTTCACCTTTATAGACCGGCATGTGTATAATAAATTCTTCCACTGCCAGGTACTTGACAGGTCCAAATTGAATTTTCTATCATATACGAGCTATGTATGACGTCTTATGAATAGAACATTGACTATAAACTCATCTTTAATATACTTTGATCGTTGACTCTCAACCAATTTTTACATTTCAGTACGCGAAGAGAAAAGTACAATTAGATTTAAGCAGATTCAAGAATATTCTTAGCTGCTGCAACTTATATTGCAATTTCAATAAATCCCTTAGCGCTCATCATAATAATCAATAGTTTGCTATTTATATTTTTATCGACAGTTTTAAATTGAATTTTTACTCAAAATGGTCATTCACTACATTTTTACAAACATATTCAGCAAATATCTAGCAGCGTGTTCTAAATTAATAAATCTCTTTTTTTTTGTTAAAGCTTTATGAGAATGATATTTCATTTAATAATTGTTCCATTTGTCATATTCTATTTCAAAACTGCTTGTTGGTAAATTTTATTTTCTGATTCGAAATAGCACAAAAAAGACGCGAAGTTGGGGCAAAAAAATATCGTACACACGTAAATCGTAAGAATTCCAATAAAAAATCTCATGGAACAAAGTAGTCAAACAGTAGAGTGAGATACCGAATAAAATAAAATTGCATGTGTTTGCGTAGTTCTGTAGGTTCTGGTTGGATATCTTCACCGCCTGTATTACAAAAAGGTATTTCAAGATCTGAATTCGTTGTTTTTTTGTCGGTTGGTGGCACGTGCCATAGCCCAAAATAACGGATGGCAGTATACAAATGTACTGACGCGGTTCAGCCTTATATTTGCTAAAGTGTACGTTACAAGAATACAAGATTTCTATACCTAAAATTATCAACGGCTAACCTGTGACGTCAGACTTCAATGACTATACGTCTGTGGTACGTTACATTCACAAAGTCATGCTAAATGCTTGGCTTTACTAATAAGATAGATGCTTATTCTGTATTGATAAGAATTTATTGGAAGAGGAGTAGAAAAGTATCTTATGCTTCACAGCGTTATGATGCATTGAAAAAAGCGAATCCTGGTATCGATTATTTAGAAATTTTACAAACGTATTTTATTTTTACAAAATATATAAGCCATATTCAAAATTTGCCATATAACAACTAGGAGAATTAGGGGAAAATTTTTCTGTATCGAAAATTTAAATAGTTCTTTTGATTCTCATAAAATTCGTTTTAAAGGGATGCCACAACGAATTTTCTAATATAAAGCGGACTATAGTAAATATTTTATTCTTTTTGATTAATAATTTATTTCCAAAATGATTAATATAATATATATATATAATAATAATATAATATTAAATAAAGTATTACATTTTGGTTTATTAAAGCCGTAGTTTTATGTATACTCGTTTCATTCACGTGAACGAGTTTCTGAATCGCAATAATGGCCTCGTGAGACTTCTTTTTATTTGCCAAACTTAAAAGCTTTATGAAGAGGGAAATCATTACAGTGGAATTTCGGACATTGAACAAACTTCAATGGAGGTGCTAAAGAGCATTCTAGAAAACTTCCAGAATGGCTAACGGCAGTTAAATTACACCGGAACTCGTGCATTACGTCAGAAGAGAACTATTTCGTTGAAGGTGATTATACGCTATTTCCTCATTTCTCCCAGTTGTTTACAGCTTGAGAAAATACGAATTTCGATGCCTTAATCGTTGGATTAAACATTGGTGCAGCAATAAAAAAATGAATTATGATTTTTTAAACGAAAATTAATTTTTTTATATGAAAAACAATTTATAGTGCTATATAGCTAATATATAGGTACTTAAAAATTTAAATTCTTATACTTTTTAATAATAAATTAAATTAAAAACTAAAATGATTGCAGCTCGATGGTTTGTGATATTTGAAACCTTTTCTTATAAAAACAGTGTACTCTTCCATGAGTCGTGGTATAAGATCGTTTTGTATTTTTTTCACGAAGTCCTGCGAGTGCCGTGTCGTAAACTCAAACATGCGCCGCTGACCTGAATGTGTATATTTCGTGTCTCAAGTTCAGCCACATCAGCTTGCTTCAACATTCGTTGTTCGAGAAATTCACCAACCAACGTATTTTTATAATTTAATCACTCGCAATCTCTCCGCGACTTACCGGTTGTAAACTCCTATATGCGGACCGACCGACTTCCCAAAATAACTTGATTTTATTCATTTTTAAGTGCTGCCAAACACGGATAGTTTTAGATAGATTAGGCAAATTCTATAATCATTTCCTTATTTTAAAATGATTTTTCTAGATATTATTTTAAAAGTAACATAGAAAGCAAATTTATTGTTAATAATTTTGTTTTATCAGTTATTGTATATGCTCTTTCTTTGCCGGTCATTGTAAATGAAATATGTTAATTTGCCAAAATATTTTTTGTTTTGATTCCATTTTACGGAACATAAATGCGATACTTGCTGTAATCGGTAGTCTCTGTCAGGCATGTTGCCATACTGCTCAGTCAAGGAGAAATGCGGCGAAATTGATTCAACCCTCTATTTTTTTGCTAAAATTAGCTTATCAAATAAAAAACTCTATATAACGTCACTCAATATTCAGCATAACTGATCCGATCAAATATCAGTAGGCGGAGCACAGACTGAGACCGTATTGTAAGCATATTCTATGAGCATGTATGAGAGTGAGACAACGAACAACATTAAAACGGACTGCTATATTTACTAAAATAGTTATATTTTTTAAAATGATAATAATAGTTTAAATAATATATTGATTTTACGAAAATGCGACTGTTAAATTTAAACACCACAAACAGTGTTTAATTTATATAAAAAAACTTAAATTTTTGGAAAGCAAACTAATGTCGTCGTTTTATAAAAGCATCTGTTCTATGACTCGTGAAAAATCCCTTTAATACCGAGAAATGTGTGTTGTGGTCCATAAAATTAACAAGAAAAATTTAGATCCGTTTTCTTTATAAGAATAAGATAATTAACGGCTAATTATACCTTGCTGACAATTACACGAAACGACAAAGAAACGTAAAGGAAAATGAAAACAAAAAATGAAGAAATGTCAAAACAAAGTATTCTAGAGAATGACAAACACCGCGTAGTTTAACCTTCCAGATTGAACGTCTTATTACGTGTGTTGAGAACCAGACACTTTGAAACTTATTTAATTTACTTTAGCAGCTCGCACCTTTCAAGTTCACCCTAGGCTACGTAAATATTTTCTTCAGCGTCTCGTATTTGAAATTGTCACTGTTTGCTCTAGACACTATAACTTTTTTCCCAATAAAAGTCTGAGTACGCGAATTGATCTTTGATCTTTAGGTTATCAATTGCTTCCTGCAGCAACGATATATGGGACCTGTCTCAACAATAAAATTTGTTACCCACTCGCTAAAACACTTGACAAGATAAACTACAGTGGCCTATATTCGACCATTTTACATGTAGACTTGATCATAGCTTAGATATAATATAATATAGCAATTATTTCAATAAATCTGTTTGATTGAAAAATGTTATCAAACATTTATGGTTCTAGTTGTGATATTAGATTATATTTCTTTGTTTTTTGACATTTATTAAGAATGAATTTAAAGCATGGCCTGCCTCGTAGCGTAAGGATAGATAAATCATATTAGAATATAAAGCGTATAATTTCAAGTTTTAAAAAAGGTATACATACAGTTTTAATAGCATTCCCCAACGACTACTCGAGTTAACTTCATAAATCCTCAGCACAGCGTTCAACCAAACACATATTTCTCAATTTCGTCGTGAGAGTTTCTTTACATTCTTATTATAGCTTTGATTTGTCTCTATTTTAGATAAAACGATTTTACCATTTAGATTAAATCATACGAAATTATTTCAATTAAAAAACAACTGCAGTGTCTTGCACTGAACTTTCCTATACGTAGTAGATATAGATAGGAAGGGTATTCAAATACAATTGTTTAAACGTCCAAGAAAATGTAATTATTCATTACGCTATATTTAAATTATTATGGCCGGAAGTCTTTTTAATAATACTGCCCTTTGGTGGCTTACTAATCGCACCTAAACTTTACTTACCTAGCTCTGTCGCCTTAAATAAATGTTACATTTACCTAGTTGTTTGATGACTGATTTGTGTAAAAATAAATAAAAAATAATGAGCGTGTTAGACTATTTAATTTAGTATTTAAACGGTAAAAGATGATAAAACACACAAACTTATTTGAATTATTAACAAAGCAAGTAATTGCAAGCTTAGTAGTTCCGCTGACGTTTCATTTTGCTATCCATAAATGTAAAAGCACCGGATGTTCATAGTGCATATTACATGGAATACTACACCGGTAACCGGTATCGTTTCCAGGCAAGCTGTTGCAAGCATGGATAAGCAAAGGTGCAAGCACAGCAATGCACAGCAAGCAAACACGATTGAAATTTAACCAACTGTTAGCGTCTCTTCTGATATTTGCTTACATATATGCATTCCTGTACAGAAAACTTATAAATTGAAAAGATTTACAATTAATGCGAAAGCGATACGTGCTTATTATAGTGCATATAATTTCAGTTGTAATTACCTTTGCAGATTTTATATTTAATTTGCAAACACGTCTTTAGGTAGGTAATTATAACTTTATGAAATTTAGAATTTCTTGTAATTCTAGCAAAATTTAATTAATAATATAAAATATTTATTAGTATTCTTAGTTATGTATATTTTTAATAAACTGATGCGACCAACAAATGACTTTCTATATATATATATATATATATATATATATATATATATATATATATATATATATATATATATATATATATATATATATATATATATATATATATATATATATATATATATATATACGTATATATATATTTTTTTTTTTTTTTGTCACACACATACATATATTGTTATTACGTATATTTTTACTTCATTTGTTAATAAAAATAAATTACTCCATATTTCTATGACCTACGTAATTATAAATAAAGAATGAATTGTTCAGAAACCAGCTATTTCAAATAAAAAGAAAATTATACCTATTGTCCTTCATTCAAATTTCGACTGATTACAGTACTTACACATACGAATAAACCAATTGTTTGATTGCATATAAACTTCAATTTTAACACGTATATTGAAATAATATGAATAAATACAGGCATCTTTCGCTGTGCTCTAATACGCAATAAAATTGTTTATTATAACGGTAGCTTTAATTCTAAGCCTAATTTATAATTATTATTTGCGGTTGTACCTTTATGGAAATCTTGTGTTGGTTTAGCGCTAATTTGATAACCATATATGAACGTTATTTGCAAAGGATTCTGGACTCTTTTTGTCAATGCATATTTACCTATTTGTCGACATTTCACAATCATAACTGCATATTTAATAAATACTCAGAATATGCCACTGAAGATATATAAGATACAGTAATCTCGTGGTATTAACAAAGTGTATGTTGAATTGCTCGCTTCGGTTATTATTGAGTTCGGATGCGCCACCATGTGGAAAGTAATCTCAAGAAAATCATGTTTTTACGTAGACTTGTGCTATTTGCTTACGGTCGAGCACCTATTCCCGGTACAACTGTGTGCGTCCGTTGAGATTACATTGAAACTTATTTCAAGTTTTCATTTTTAGACGCTTGGCTGAATTTTTATTTGAAATTTTCGCAGAGTAATAACCGTCTGCTATATCCTCTGACATGATTAAAAGATACAATTTTCTCTAATGCTATCAGCTTTAATACTTTACCACATCAAACGTAATCTGCTTGAATGTGCAATAACATATCCGATCGTGGATTTATTAAAACAAATGTTGGTTCTAGCATTCATTCTTCCTGTTTTAAACGAATGCAATAATTTTAATCATCTGTTAAATAGAAAAATTGCAACTATGAATATTGTAAAGCACAAACCGAATAACAACGTTCTTAAATTCATTTTAGACTACGGAAACATTACAGTGTGATTTTAACAAAACTTTTACACAACAATTACAATTTTGTTTTGCTATAATTTGCACTAATTTTCCAGTTTACAAATTTTAAATAGCAATATGAAAACTGTGATATTGGATGTTGTAGTTTGATTAGAATACTTTCTTTTGTTTTACTTTAAGTATGCGGAAAGAAATAGATAGTAAAAATTAAAATATTTTATAAGACTGTAAAACACATTAATAAAACTTTAATTTTATATAGTCTGTAATACATTATATAGGTAATATGAAAGTAATATCTATTTTTTTTTTATGTAAGTAAAAATGATTAATAAACACTGGAAAGTGCAGAGCACGAATAAAAAGTACAAATAAGATATCTACATATAATATATATGAACCTTCTTAAAATAGATGTTGCAAATTCCTAAACACAATATTCCTTTCAAGTATATCCGCATTGTGTGGATACCTACCACCAACGCAACATAAGTTCGTTATATCCAACATAAATTCTCTATTTGACGCACGTGCCACGTATACCTATAACAAGGATTCACGTTTAGCGATATATTCCGCATTTATGTATGAAAATATTCACAGATTTACAAAATACCCGGTGATATAAAACGTAATACAAACACAATCATATTACGGCACGTATGAATACAAATATATATATATATATATATATATATATATATATATATATATATATATATATATATATATACACGAGGGTGGTCTGAAAAGTTTCCGACCTCAACATGAAGATAGCAGCACTCGTAAATAAAAGCTAGGGAATTTCGTTGTTCATCTGTTGACAGTTACTCACCAAAGTTTCAGCCATTTTGGACGCGCAGTTGTTATGTAACAGTCGTTTGAGTGAGTGATGTGAGTGTTTTTATGAAAATGGACAAAATCGTATATATTCGTATATATACCGCGTATTTGTAGATCGTTTCAAGAATTTTCTTAATAATAGCAGGTACAAATAGAAATATAGATTTCGTTTTAGGTTTCTTTATAAGTTGTCTTTGTGTTGTCAAGTTAATATATTTTCGTAAAGAAGCGTTGGCTAGAAGGATTACAACAAATAATGTTTCCAGAACGATGTATACAATGTGCAACTAGAGCAATATCGGATTCAATCGCTCTTTTGACTATCGCCTTTTTCTTTCATTTCCTTTTTACTTGAAATGTGTATCGATATCGCAATAACGTTTTATAGCGTTGTGCCAAACTGGTGGATGAACAGAAATACACGTTTTTTACTTACGCACTTGATCGATTTTATTTTTCTAAAATATAATTCGGAAGACATTATCAGAAAGAACAAACATTTAGAATGCGTATTGTAGTTCTCTTGGTAGAAAGCACAAAATAAATGAATCGACATTAAGTTAAATTAATAATAGAAATGAAAACAATATTCTCTTACATTTTTTAATCAATGTTCAATAATTTGCATACTGCACTAATTACGGAAGCGAATTCAATTTTTCTAAATTAAGCATTTTCAAGCTCTGTATACAGTAACATAGCGTTTAATATTTCATTCGTTATTAATTAAAATGCAGATTGAAGTATAATAATTAATCTTCCTTTAACTGTATGGATAGCGTAGATTACGCGTCACCGGCTGATGGAGGTTTTATTTTCAATTCACATTAATCATTTGCGGAAGCTATCATCATCAAAACGAGAATTTAATGATAAGTGATACAATTAATTAACGTATGAATTTGATTGAATCTATTTTTTTTCTATTTTGGTTGAAGTGAGTAATAATTAAGTTTACAAACGTTTATTTCTAGTTTAGATTTTAAAATATTATTTAAATTGTTAATTTTACATTTGCTTAAATAATCTAAATTAATAATTTATCTATATTTAAAAATAATAATGTTCAGAGCTCGCCCGTGCCGAGCTGTTTAGCATTGGCTAATGGGATCTGGTTGTATGGTTTTCAGTACTAAACTGAATAAACTTAAGATACATCGAATAAATGTTACTTTACTAAATTTTTTTTGGCAAAATCAGAATTTTAAGAAATGCATTTTAAGGCCTGCTTTGTTTATGGGGCCTAACATCTCCTGAAGTACGGCACTGATTAGATTTAAAATGCAAGCGGATTCAATCGGGCACCTACACAATATGTATGCCAAATTTGGGTGAAATCGGTTCGGTACCTTCTGAGGAGAAGAGGTGACAAATGTTGGTCTTACGATTAGCGAACGAGCGACCAAAATTAACATTCTCGGAATTAGTGCGGCTGTGAAATAATTGTTTGAATGCGACAATGTTACAGGCAAAATAGACAGACAAGCACGACGAGCTAAAAAGCATTTTGTTATAATAATCTATTGCTTTTTTCATCGCACTTTTAGTACAAAATAAATATAGCAAGTTGTAATTTATATTTCACATTATAGGGCGTTTCGCAATATTTAGTATGCTCATCTGTCAGAATGCAGAATTTATTTGTAGGTGGAAAGCCTAAAAAAGAAAATGCATTTATACCAGTAAAATGCTTTAAAAGTGTTTTTCTGAAATATTTATAACATTTTGTAATTCAAATAGAATTTAAGCTAAACTATTATCATAACAATCTTATGAATTGAATTCATCCTTATATGTTTTCTATGCGATGTTGGAAACTTGTATTCATTCAAAAAGAAATGTGAGCGTATTCGGTTTGGACGAATAGAAAGACTTGGTGCTGCATATCTAATGAATAAATGTTTGGAATACACATGTGTGGCGAGAGGTGGTATACGCATTATAGAAACCACACACGTTCGGTGCTTTTCATACCGTGAAAAGCAGCTTAATAAAAAGCTCTTTTTCGTCTGTTTTTCTCAGTCGGAATCGACAACACGACAACAGACGCTTTAGTATATATGTACTATACTCACTATATGGTTATGAGTACGTGATAAATGTATACAGTGGCGTAAATACTGTAAAATTATTTCTTTATTACATGTATTTGCATTGGCATAAGAAGGATGTTGTCATAGTTAATTAAATATTTTTAAAATATCTAAAAAAATTGGCAAATTAAACTGCTGCAAGCCCAAGAATTTTTTCCAAAATATACTATAATTATTAAGGCGCGTCTATATTATTATTTTTATAGAAGTTATGTAAAATTATGGCAAATAAAATACGCCTTCACGATCTATATAGTCTAAAAATAAATTCATTAATTTCAAATTGGTGTTATGCATTAAAATAAAACACATTTCAGTTTAAATTTATGCAAATTATCTTGGATATAGCACATTGCAGCTATATTCATCGTAAATATGGTTGTTGCAGTAAAAAAATTATATAAAGTATATAAATAATTAAAAATATGTTTGTTTTATTTTGTGAATTCAGAAATTATACCTACAAGAATAATTGCAAAATGTAATATTTGCGAATATGAAAATTAATTGAAATCAAATACGAAAAATACCTTGAAATAACCTAATATTTAAAATCACACGAATACTCAGCGTTCCAATGTTAAAAATTGTCTATCCATATATGTATGTATATTGTATTCGAATTTGTTTGATTTTATTACAAATATTAGATTGTAAATAACGTAAGTAATCATTTATCTTTCGTTATAATAATTATTTATCCTGGATGTATACTGGACAGAAATATTGAAAATGAAATAATTGGCACAGCTTATAGTTGTGTATTGTGTTCGTTTGTCCTGAAATAACTTCTTCATTGTTGCTTTAAATATATGCAAATTGAATTATTAATTAATTTCCCTCAGTTATTTTAGCAATAACACAGATAATAACAAAAATAAGTGTATTTTATACATTTACATATTTTTGAGCAAACATATTAATAGTTATTAAATCCATACTGAAAAGAAAGTGCATGTTATTCAGTTAGTTTATTAATTATTTTAAAATTTTATAAATAGGTTCTTTTAAATGACCTTTATCTATTTAAACAAATGACTCGGCTTTAAGTTTTAAAAATAAGTTTATCTCTTATGGTGTGTTCTGTAACTGTGACCACGTTACTGGTTATATACTTTTGGTAGATTGCGGTGTATCCTGGTTTTGTTGACATATTTATTGAGAGGTAAATTAGTAGAGGGAGAAATGTAAGGGATATGTGCTTATGATTTAAATAAGCTACTGTAAATAGCATTGGAGTCATCTTTCAGCACTGCTTTGACAGTCTGGTTATTACCAATTTTTTTTTTATAAGCTATACTTTCAAAAGTCAAATCTAATAAAACACATACAAAATGTCGCCTAACATAACCAATATAACCAGAATGTCTCATAACCACGGATTTTATGCAATACATCCCTGGAAACTGGCGTAACCGGTTACGTAGATTACAATTAAAGAACGCGCATTTGGTGTCATTACTGAAATATCGGCGCTTCCTCCTTCAGCAGAGCTTTGACTTGAGCCGAATTGAAACAAAGAGAGTGGATTCAGAGTGGCAGCGGCTGCGGTGACCTAGGCGGCTGAAGCTACATCCGGTACTCAGTGCAGATGTATGCGCATCTCCCTTTTACTCGCAGCTACTTTGTACTAAATGGTTTCTAGATTAACCCTGTAATTTCGATTTTACCCGTGGGAGAATTTATTGACAGTCAAACGCCTTCACACCGTTATACATACATCCATACTTCAATACACTCATTTAGGTATATTTAAAGGTGCTCTGATTTACTATTTTCGTCTAGCATTCGAAATAATTAGTTTCAAGTGGATACATTGAAACACTAAGCAAGTATTGGTTCACAAATGTATGTGCAAAATTGTACAGTAATCATTTCTAAAATATTATATACAATTATGACGAAAATGAGTCTTAGTAAATAAGTGGGTCTGCCTAAATTTCTTACTACTGACGACGCGCTGCGTAGGCACATTTTTGTACCAATAATTGATTTATTATTTTTTATAAAAATCAATTTAAATTTAATTTATGTTCTTTAGTTTAGTTTAAAGTCATATTAATTCGATTTTAACTATAAGGTATCAAACTAATATTCTGAGATGTATGATGTGATTCTGGCCAAGTCTGTAATTCTGTAATGAGAATCTGTCACATTTTTTAAGGATTTTAAACATGATTTATAGAATTGTAAGTCACTTCCGGTTTGAATATCATTTTTAAAAGTAGAAGGTTTTTTTGCGAGCCATAGTCAAATCTTAAATTTCAAAATTGTAGCTAACACACACACACACACACACAATCGTCTATAAAATTTCGAGATCAATTTTTTTATGATCATTATATTTACTTATTACTTCGTAAAGCATTAAAAAACTGCAAGTCTGCTTACAGAATTACACATTAAGTCAGAATTGGCACATTATACTAAAATATATATAACATTCTATACATATGCCCAGAAGAAACTGCTCATGTTTATCTTAAATATTGTACGTGCTATTTGTTTGTATTTTCTTATTTTCGTAATGGTAAATATGTATTGAGAACCTATCTTTAAAACATATATGCACGTATAAATAGTCGTATAAAAACGAAATGTTAAAATTCATTTTTAGATAAAATAATGGTGAATAAATGAAAATAAAAATAATGTGGGGATAACAATGAAATGCGTTGTTTTGTAAGTAGATTATTGATTTTCAAGCAGTTAGAAGTATGTGTGTATATTGGTTATTATGTATGTATAAGTAAAGCGAATCAGTGAGAGGTTTTGATTTATTATCCCAACACGTAATGACCGTTGCTTCAGGCTTGAATTATACACCTCTATAGCGACTAAAACGGTTTTTGATTGCAACTCTACGCAGCTAAAGAATCAACACAATACATTACAAGTATTATTAATCATGTTGCGTTTGTTTTCAGAAAATGGTTAACTATTGCTACTTGACATATTAAAATGACCTCGAAGTACTACGAACGAATTTTGACCCAAATTTAGTAAGAACTTAAGATTGATTACTGATTTACCTTCATCTGCGTTTTCTATTATTTTTAATAAAATCGATTTTGCATTTAATTGAAAATATCACTAATCACATTTTGCTAGGTGTTACAGGGCTAGATAAAATCTTTTTTGAACTATACCTATCATATTGCTCAATTTATTTTCAATCCAAATATTGTAGCATGAATTTTAACTGCTAAATTATACATAATTAACAAAACATTTAGAAAATATGATCCCAATAACACATTGCGATACATCAATGTACCAAAACTGGTACACAAGTATGTAAAGTTTTAGAAACACTGGCATTACACCAAAGAAAGTAGATTACCTATATTATAACTTTCATGTTATTCAATTCATTATACAGAGTTGCAATATTACACTACTATTGTTATAAATTGTATTACAATCATTATAATGATATATGTTTTATTAATATTTATGGATGATCATAATTTTAGCGATATTAATCATAAATATCCGTGCGACCAATAAATATATTCATTTAATCAGAACAAAGGTATTTTTTTTGTAAGTAATATTGATTTTTGGATAACAGAAAATGATTTCATGATTTAGACGCCATATTCATATTTAGGAAGTAATCCTCTTACATGAAAATTTCGTTTAGTGGTTTCAAGAGCAATATATAATAAAGGAGAACATCTTGAAAATGCTATATATATTCTGCGTGTTCGTTTCTATACATTACAGTGAAGCTAAAATTTTATCTTTAGTGCACGTTGTTATACGTACAATACATTACGACCTCAAATTTACTTTTTATAATAAACTTGAGTATGATGGTTCATACACTCAAATGTTTTGTTATACATTACCTATAGTAGAAAATATATATGCTTCGCAATAAATTATGTGATAAACAAACGCATATAAATTGCATTCGACTGATAATAATAAATAGGATGAACGTGAGAGCAAAGCAACGCTGAAGTGCATAACTCAATAAACAGAAACATAAAACACTCATTAAAGGATATACGGAATAGGATAATAGAGAAAACAAATTGAATCAACAAATAAGTACTGTCAAAGCATATAGTTTTAGATGTAGTTAGACATATAAATATCTGTAAGCGTATTTTATTCACAATTGTAAAAATATATTGAACTAGATATGTATGCTTCATATACTTTTTAGAAGCATGTAGATGTAATATAATTTATTTTAGGAAAATTGAAATAATTACAATGAAATTTTCTTATCGACTATGTATAAGTAAAAATCTTATTCAAATAGAATTTAGATTAATTACATCAATATGTGAGTTATTGTTGGTATTAACACCGTTTTGTTAGGTGTGTGCATTGTTGTTTATTGCGATAAGTGAAATGGTTTCATCTCTTATTTGGTCTCGGTTGTGCAGTGTTAGTAATATTGAATCATGACCGGCGCACAGTAACGACTACGTAATTTGTTCTCGGGGTCCATTGTTTATTAATGACAGTAAGGGCCGTTCTTTTAACGTCCTGCTTCGTGTTCTATAATTCAGGTTCTTTCAATTTACTGACGCACATAACTTTGCCCAATTTGTTGGTTAAACTCGGTTTGGAGGCTGTATACGGGCTTGTTTTATTATCCGAAATGTCTGTTTTTATCACTTCTACTTAAAATCAAGATATTCCTAAATTTTATCACGGTTAAAATACATTCTACCTTTTAACGAACAGCATACATATTTCAAGACCATTATTTACTTTTCTGCATATTTTATGATGTGTAATCATGAAAGTTCGTTGAATTGTCAATGAATCGATTTTGATTAGATAACATTCAAAACAATGTTTTGGAATTACGTATGATTTCAGTCACCAGAAGACCAATTTAAATGCATAACCTTAGACTGGTATGATTATAAATACGACGTTACTGCTATATCGATACGTATTTTATAGCCATATGAAGCTAACAATGCATATAGACAAGGTAAGGTAAACGAGAAAATACGGTAGATAATGATTTAATTGAATGATTTGAAACAAAGTTATTTCAAGACAATCATTTACAACAAAGATCGTTTACAAAAAAGATCTCTTAATGTTTTATTTAAATTGAAAAATTAAAAGATAATAATAAAATGTTTTTGTTTCGTATAAATTTTTGTATGTGTTTTAAAAATCCAACTAACATCATATAATCGATTCGTTAATGAAATGGTTGGACATCGAAGATCGTATTAAGTATCTTTAGAAGACGCGGAAGGAGTAGAAGAAATTGATGACATTAAGTGCGTTGTCAGGAACTTTTTCTTTCTTAATCGAGATTTTTACTTCGTATTTTTCATTATTCTATTGACATCTATACCAGCTTAGGTACTTTCTTAAGACGATTCGTTTATTTTGCAGTTCTTTAATGTGAATTTTCACTCGAAATTCACTTTTATCTAAATTTCATCTTGATCCCAATTTATAAAAGTACAAGTTTTTTTAAACTCACTTATAGATTGATGAAATCCATTTTGATTAAAACAAAGCTTTTTAAACGTTGCTAACAATAAATTATTCTTAAAAATAAAATTATTTCTCTTATAACTTTATATTTATTAATAATTTGAATTCAACTTCTCCACTATTAAAAAATTAAATTATTAGGTACTTTTTGAAGATGAGATGCGAAAGTTTATTCAAATCAATTTCTTTACAGTTTTAATATGCCGACTGATATTATTTATAGAAACGTAATTAACTAATTAATAAAAGAGTTTATCTGTATATAATAGCTAACCAAATTAACTGGTATATAATTAGAGCATATTCAATATTGTATACACGATGAAATAAATAATACCATTTAATTAATGTCACAACTAACTAGTATATAATTAATACTAGTGTCTAGTGCGTAATTAAAATGGCCACGTTGAATTAAATTTGTGTCCATTGTACTTGTATGTCCACTACGGTATTATCTGTAGAAGATAAAATACTAGTTTCGAAATTAACCACCAGCACTATATAAATTGTGCCTGTCCGCTTAATTATCCTCATCCATTTTTGTTGAGTATTTTAAAATGTCATTAGAATGTTAATTGCATATTTAATTTATACTTTGTGTTGAATAAACTATTTTTAAAAAATTGTTAATAGTCTCTTGCTTTTGTTTTATGAACTGCATGCTTATTTGAATACTTCGGTATGGAAGGCTGATTTTTTACAACGGATGCTAAAGTTTGCTAATTTGATAAACGTATTATTAGAAAAATTACTGGAGATAAATTACCTTAAAATGCTATTTTATTATAATATTACAACGTACTAATTATGGAATGTTGAGAAATTTGTCAAATTCAGGTCAGACCGATCGTATCAGGGATTGTAATAAACTGAAATTTTGGTATTGTAAGCTGTAGTTTCTGTTCAATGGCTGGGTATGCGCCTATAACGATAAATTTTCAAAACGATATCTAGCGTGTTCAGGTAGAATCACGTTAATCTGAAAGCTTTTTTCAGGCAAGATTAACCAACCTCATATTAAATCCATTGGTAAGTGCGTTTCATTCGACACGAGCAATCTTATATTTTGATGTACTTTTGCTGGTTTTAAACTTTTAACCTCTTTAAATTCTCGGAAGAAATACGTACTATACGTACAGAGAAAAAATATTTTACAAAATTTATTAAGAAATTCGAACGAAAATACACTATTCTGACTATTTAACGCTTGCCCATTTTTTGCGTGTATGAACTTCTTTTTGATTCTTATCGCATTTGAGTATTAATAATTATAATTAATTATATTTAAATTTTTGTTTTATTGGACATTTTGTATTACATAATTATGTTTTGACAATACGTAATTTTATGTAAAAATATTATCAACATACCATTAACTAAATTTTAGAGGTTGCATAGGTAATACGTCGTTATGTTTTACCTTTTTCAATATTTTTAATGTTAATTTTCACTAAAGAGCAAAGGAATAATTAAAATATGATTGTTACATCATTATTATTGAATCTGTTAATTATAGCCAGCATCATAAGTTATTGTTTTCAAAATCATATTTATTTCATCACATTGTTCAAAAATGAAAAAGAATATGTATTTTTGAAACCTCAAAGCACGTATAAATATATTTTGAAAATAGTAAATATATTTATTTAAATGAAAAAATAAAAGTATCACAAATTATGATGCTGGTGACGAACTAAACTATGTTGTTTATATTAAATATTTTAATTAAACCAATAGAATCAATAAATTATTAGACATGGAAAATATTAATTACTTGTAAATTATACAAATATTTAATCGGTATATTTACTAATTAATATTGTAGTAATTAAATGCGCTTAGTTATGAAATATAATATTGAATCAAGAAACCAAAGTAGTAATTAGGTAAATAATAAAATAACAAGAATTTTTTTATGAAATTTAAAATTTTGAAATCGTTTTAAGTTTGTTAACTTTGTTGAAATCTTTCCAGTAAATTATGTTTAATTACTCGAGAAACTTGATAATTTTACAAGCTTTGACGACGAGGGTAATGAGTGTTATAATTTAAAATTAAACTTTAATCAGAAATTGCAATATAGGTAGATATGTATCATATTTAACCTACTTACAAGTTCTAACTTATCATGGACACTTACATTTAATATGAAACAAAGTCATACACGAACAAGCCTATTGATAAAATTATAAGCAGGTTTTATTTTTAAAAATCATATAAACAAATGTGTGTTTAAAAAAATTAGTTTATTAAAATCATTCTTATTTCAAAACAAGAAGAACAATTAGTATAAATGTTGAAAAAAACATAGAGACACGGTATTTTAATATTGAATTTATAGTGAACTTTCACTAATAATTAGTGCAATAACTACGCATGAAGCATTCTTATTTTAACAATTTTTCTTGCTCAAATACGAAAATCAAAATGTATTTTCAATTTAAAATTAAAAAATATTTAAAGCATCTTTCGGGATTTGAACTTATAAATATATATATAATATATATAAGTTTTACTTGCATAGTTGTTGACTGGGAGTTTGGCGTACTTCTGTAATCTAGCTACTTGGAGGTCAGATTTAGAGGATGGTCTAAGGTCGGGAGTTTCTGTGACTGGGTTGGCTACGTCGACCGGACGTCCGCACTAAGTTCGGCATTGACATGGTCGCTCTGGAGGAGTCCGGGGCGATCAGGTCGACTAAGGAGAGGCGCATCGGGTCAGGGGGGATAACACAGCAGCCAAAAGTCTCTGTGTCGTACAGTAGTGGGATAGCGTTCAGGAGTTGCTGGCCCAGTTACAGCCTGAACAATAAGACTAGACCTGGATCTTTTTAAAAATATTTGTTTCATAATCCTTGCAAAAAGATCATTATTATGTTAGCGCCTTAATATTATTTCGGTGCTAGAGAAAAAACAGCACACACCACTATGGTGCTTGAGTTATATTTATAACATCTGCTACGATAACAAACACAAAGAAATGACATTACTGTCATATCGGCCATTGATCAGAAACACTGACGCAAAAATATTAAACGGCGCCGCGCAACATATTTGGAATCGAATGGAACATATTGGATTGGAGAGTTCAAGGTTACTATCACATAAATTACAAAATACAATAGCAAATGAACAAGGTTTAACGTGTTATACAGATTGGAAAATTATTGATAAATCATACCCCAACAGCAGATTATTGTTGTATGTGAAAACGACAGTGCTATAATAACAAATGTAATTTAAACACAACGAATTTGATAAATCAATGATATATAAAATCGTCAACATTTTGTTTATTTCCTAATAAAACACAACTTTATAACTAAAATTATGAATTTATTTGAGACGGTAAACTACATACTATTGCTAGTTTTAGTTTAGTTAGTTACAATAATATATGCAAAGCTTTATATAGTTTGAAAAAAACTAAACATTAATATTCAGAACCATGCATTTGTATCATAAAAGAAGCTAATGCTGCACTAGAAAGAAATATAAATGGTGAGACAGTAAAATTGTTGCAAAGTGTTTGGTAAAAAAGATATAACTCGTGTTTTGTGTGGTTTTGATCAGTATGCTGTGTACGTGTCCAGCATTTTATCACATGTCACATTTGCATAGGGTTGCTATAAATTTTAAAAATCTACGGCGCTTATAGCTACAGACGTTGAATGGAAAAACCTATAAAACATATTATATGTAACGTATCGTATTGCATTACACTGTTCCATCTACAGAATAACAACAGTGGTGGTTAGACTTTAACGATAACAGCATATATCATAAAATGGTATGTACCTACATTTTGTGTGATATTTTTATGATGATATTCCTAAAAGTACAAATACATGTGCTCTTTAAATCAATAGATCGATATAGATGAGATATTTATAAATAGAATTCAATAATTATTTACTCAACATAAGGCGTTTTTAATACGATTATAATAATATAAATTTATGAAAATATTCTTTAACTGTACCAAAATAGACGTTTATTTTCAATTGCAATGTGTTTCAACAAAGATTTCGAGGCGCTGGGTATCGATCCCTGTACCTCTCACATACTAAACGAGCGCTCCACCATCTGAGCTACGCCCACATTATTTATTTTTAGTTATCAACAATTAGAAATTCAATAATAATCAATCTTTAATTCACACAAATAATTGGAGGCGCCGGGTATCGATCCCGGTACCTCTCACATGCTAAGCGAGCGCTCTACCATCTGAGCTACGCCCCCCATTGATTGTTGCTAGTTATCAACAATTAGAAATTCAATAATCAATCTTTAATTCAACAAAGAATTCGAGGTGCCGGGTATTGATCCCGCTACTTCTCACTTGATAAGCGAGCGCTCTACTATCTAAGCTACGCCCTTATTGTTAATGTTATTTATCAACAATTGCTGAATCAATAATTACTTCAAATTGATTCAATAAAGATGTAGAGGTATCACGTATCGATCCCGGTACCTCTCACATGCAATGCGAGCACTCTATCATCTAAGCTCCGCCCCAGTAAAAACTTAAATAGCAATCTCAAAAATCTGCGTGAATGTGTTCAACTTTCAGGAACACGTTATTTGTAACTTTCATATTGTTATTTTACACATCATATATTAATATATTGTTGTGATTCAACAACGGAAGGGTATAGAAATAAACAGCCATCAGAGATAAGCTTCTCCAAATTATTTCGTCGGCTCATTGGTTACTTGTTCTATATATTTTCCAAGTATTTATTCTGTATTGGTGATTTAAGACAGTCTTTGTTAGTATCGTATCAATGTTTACACGTTGTCGATTTTATCTCAGCCTAGTCACTTTTATTTTCAATTTAGATAATGATAGCAATTGCTTGTAATGTAAAATTAAAGGTGGTTTAATTAAAAACGCATTTATGATTCTTTTATTTTGATATTGCTATATGATTTTGAATAAATATTCGTATCATAATTCTCTATTCATTAAATATATAGAAATATAATTGCTTTGTATTGACTGCAACACTGAGAAATGCCTTCAATTTGAGCCAAATTTCATAACAAAAATTTAAAAAAAGATGAGTAAAGTGTAACTTTACTGAAATGTGCTGTTAAACGTATAAATTCATGAAATGTGATGCAGGACTATATTATTGAAACTCACTCGAAAGTTCTTCGAATTTGTAATTAATTTGAACTAAATTTCGAAGAAATAATAACAATGATGATTTTGCTTTGTGTTTTAAAGCACGTGAACTATTCAATTATCAAAGAAAACAAAGTTTAATGATCGCAACACAGCAAACACTCTGCCAAACGATATTATTATTATTCCAATTAAGAGAATGTAATTAATCTTTGTACTTTAAATCCACAAGCAACATCATTAAATGTGTTCATTTGAACACATTTTTAGCTTTTCTATTAGTTACGTTTAATATACTCAAACGACACTTATTTTATCAATAAAAGAACATTAATAGATATTTACAACTGAAACATGTATATATATAACATTATGCACACTATAAGTTGATGAGTATGCAATGGTCTAGTGGTTAGAACGTTGCGTTATGTGCGGGCGTTGTGAATCATCTTCAGTGAATCCGGGAATGTTCACTGAACGCGGTTCGAATCCAGCTGTCAACCAACTAATTTACTATAGAATTCTGTAATAATAAATTGGTATCTTAGGTCACTGAAAATGTCTTAACTATAAATCAATTGAATTAATTATATCAATTGCTTAGTCTACTTGCAACGGCAACACCTAACTTAAAGCGGATCTTAAAAATGAAATGAAATGAAATTAGAGAATAATTTCTCTAGTATTCACTAATATATACAGTTAATAAAAATCATTTAAGCCATTCATAGCGTTCATTGAAAATGGTGCTATAAACAAATTTTAAAGTAAAATTCATTACGATATTGCTATTCTTGTACATGTCTGGTGGTAATTAATCAGAGCATCATCAAAAGTTGGTTCTTGCCTTTTTGTGATTTTCGATCACCAGTCTAAATATAAGTTAATTCTACTATAACATTAGTTATGGAAAATATGAGGTAGTCTTTACTAAAGAACATGAATTAAAATCAATTATTTATAATCTAAGAATTAATGTAGTTCATCTAGTCCATAATTAATATAATTTACATATTAGTTAAATAACTATATTAATTTCAAGTTTATATCATACTATATAATCATAAAACTATAATCGTTATCAAATAATAATTAATTCCATTCTCTACTTGAATTATGATTTCTAATGAAATTAAACAATACTATTCACTCATGGTTTATCACGGTTATGGCGTATAAATAGTGTAAGTAATAAGAAATTTGTCAATTGTAGCATAGAATATCGATATTAGTAATAGCAAAGGTATACTGAAGTGAATAGCTAATGAATAAAAATTGGCTGCTTATATAATATGTATAAGCAAATCAGTCAGTTTTTCTATAGTGAAAGTATAGTAGCAGGAGATGTTTGGGACACCTTCCAAATCATTTAAATTAAACTAGATTATTCGGTGGACTGGTTTTTTATATATAACTATTACCTATATGGGGGGCGTAGCTCAGATGGTAGAGCGCTCGCTTAGCATGTGAGAGGTACCGGGATCGATACCCGGCGCCTCCAAGTCCTTTATTGGGTTAATTTAGATTGATTATAGAATTTCTAATTGTTGAGAAACTGCCAACAATAACGGGGGCGTAGCTCAGATGGTAGAGCGCTCGCTTAGCATGTGAGAGGTACCGGGATCGATACCCGGCGCCTCCAAGTCCTTTATTGGGTTAATTTAGATTGATTATAGAATGTCTAATTGTTGAAAACTGTCAACAATAACGTGGGGGCGTAGCTCAGATGGTAGAGCGCTCGCTTAGCATGTGAGAGGTACCGGGATCGATACCCGGCGCCTCCAAATCTTTATTGGGTTAATTTAGAATGATTATAGGATTTCTAATTGTTGAGAACTATCAACAATAACTGGGGGCGTAGCTCAGATGGTAGAGCGCTCGCTTAGCATGTGAGAGGTACCGGGATCGATACCCGGCGCCTCCAAATCTTTATTGGGTTAATTTAGATTGATTATAGGATTTCTAATTGTTGATAACTGTCAACATTCAATTGGGGCGTAGCTCAGATGGTAGAGCGCTCGCTTAGCATGTGAGAGGTACCGGGATCGATACCCGGCGCCTCCAAATCTTTATTGGGTTAATTTAGAATGATTATAGGATTTCTAATTGTTGAGAACTATTAACAATAACTGGGGGCGTAGCTCAGATGGTAGAGCGCTCGCTTAGCATGTGAGAGGTACCGGATCGATACCCGGCGCCTCCAAATCTTTATTGGGTTAATTTAGATTGATTATAGGATTTCTAATTGTTGATAACTATTAACAATCGATGGGGGCGTAGCTCAGATGGTAGAGCGCTCGCTTAGCATGTGAGAGGTACCGGGATCGATACCCGGCGCCTCCAAATCTTTATTGGGTTAATTTTGATTGATTAAAGGATTTCTAATTGTTGAGAATTATCAACAATCAATTTGTAAATTTAGTGCAAACGGACTCAGGCTGTCCTTAAACTATCGACCATAAGCAAAGTTATTGGCAGTCGATTCACAGTTGTGATCATTCCCAAAAGATTCGGTAGAAAATCGGATTAAACAAAGTATACCTCATCATCTAATTACAAAAGATATATTTTTAATCTCCATCCAATTATACCTCAACAGCGATGTTAAGTGTTTTAAGTTTACTAAGACGCTGATTATATTCTGCACACAAAGCATGATACGAGAGGTGTTTTTCTGTCATCTTCTTCCTCCTCTCTCTTCTTCTTTCGTTATCGCTAAGATTTACCTCGTAAGAAGCACGTATTCCTCCTCGTAGTTCTGATTCATTGACAATTCATAAAGGCGGTGTGCGGACATGGCAAGCGTATACTTCCTACCTCTAACGGACAGCGGAACATGGTCCATTTTAGGTTACCTTCGCAAGCGCTTGTTTGTGTAGCGTCCGTAAACATTGGATTACCAGAACGTCTTCGTCGTCTAGAATACTTCTTATGCGCGTCGTCGTAAGGCGATTATGAACCCTTTTGTTAGAACCACCATAACCAAAACATGAAATCGTTTTGGTTATTGTGTGATATATACAGCATAGATAGGTATTCCTTAGATGTTTCAATTCGTTTAGATAATCACTTCAAAATGACAATGTTATTATTCCTGTAGGCATATCTCCTACTTGTTGTTTTTATAAGATGCCCAGGTCTGAAAGTTGTTTGAGTCTTTGTACATTTTTCAATATTATCGCTGAAAGTATTTCAATGTTTGGAATAGTAAATATTTTTTATGAATGCGTAAAAAGTTTCAACTATTGGAAATACAACAACTATATATATATATATATATATATATATATATATATATATATATATATATATATATATATATATATATATATATATATATATATATATATATATATATATATAATATATATATATATATATATATGTATATATGTTTATAAATACCACTCTTGGAATTGAATAATAATTTTTTTTTTAGCATTATTGTAAAAAATGTCGACTTTCTGGTGTTTATTATAAGATAACTGTAGATTTCTGTGATATTCAGATTGAATTTTAAGTAACTTTTTCATATAGAGTTTATAAGCATATTCACAGATCCACAGATTCATGATTTTAATTACTTTAATGTTTATGATAAACTGTGCGACTGAGATATCGCATGTGTGTGTGAGAGAGACGTAATAAGTTCTTAAAGTAATCAGAAATTAACTGCACGGAAAAGTGTAATCCCTATTAGATTTAGATCTCTTCGACCCTATTTACGCTTCGACAAGCTCATGCCATCCGAAATTCATCCCAGCTGTACTGGAGGAAGGATTGTGAAATACAAATTCATCCTGGCATCGAAGGCGAATGTTTAATATAATTAACTGCTGAGTGACTAGATTTACGAACATTTTTTATGAACATTTATTTAATGCCTCACAAGAACCCACCACTGGTCTGAACACAACCATAAATCCAGTATTTCAATAACCGTAAATGTTTACAGAACTAAATTTTAATATATTCTTGTTGAACCATTAATTTATTACGTAAAGAAAATTCGTTTTTGATAAAACAATTCTACAACCATTCAACTGTATTCTACACACACGCGCGCTCACAAAACAAACACACACACACACAGACAGACGTCATTCTAAAAATAGTCTGACTCGATTCAGGGTAGGTCAAAATGTGTATTTCCGTTAAAATCTCGAGATCGACTTTACAATACTTCCTTATTACTTCGTACAAGAAAGTAAAAATGCGTAGGGTTGAATCATTTATGACATATAAAGATCTAAATGGGCACCATGGACCATTTAGTATTTATCGAAGTTTGACGGAGTGATAGACTATTTGGCTCACGTACAAAACAGTCTTTCCAACCTTCCGCAATGAAAAATTTTCTCGTCTTTACTCAGCAATATTTTTTTGTGTTACGATGAGTTTATTTACCCTCATATAATATATTTGGCACGTTGCCCTTTGCTGAACTCGTCATTCTTGAAAGATTAATTCATAATATCACTGTTTGCTAGTAAAACGGGTCTGGGAACCCGTCGTATCTCATAAAAAAATAAGCCGAGAAGATGTCTGCCCGTGAAGGAACCAATCGTGTGCGCGGATGTCCGTGCACACATAATAAATTACTTCCTGAAAGTTACATTTTTCATTTTGTTCGGCTATGAAGATGTGTTCTTGTGTATATGTGTGTTTTATGTGCTGGTGTGTGTTTATCGCTTTCTATGTCTGCGAAATTTCATAACTTCGTTCGATGCGACGTTTTCCATTCATGAATTCACGGACCTTCCAATATGATTGTACGCACGCGCGCCGTTTGTATAGCAACTTCTAATAATATCCTTGGGAGGTGACTGGAAATTGTAGTCTGAAAGATAATTAAGAGCGCTCAAAAGTAATAAAAGTATATTGTTTTAAATATTAGCAATTTACAAACTTCCTGTGTATTTGTTTTTTACATAAAAGAAAATGAATCTATTAAACATATTAACAGCAATTTGAAAGATAAATATAAGTGGATATCTTACAGTTTTGAATATTTTATGAAGTACATTATATATATATATATATATATATATATATATATATATATATATATATATATATATATTAAATGAATATGGCACTATTTCAGAATATTGTGTTTTTTCTATTCTTCTTAAATATGAGAAAATCATAAAATACAAGGCTTGGGTCACATGTAATGTTTTCTTTTATAAAATTGAATACAAGCCAAGCCCCTTAAGGTCTAGCTTTAATATAACATAATGGTATCAATGTAATCTTCATATAAAGGATTTCGATTCAAATCATAGTTTTAACTGTCATAATAATGTTATATAATTAGGAAAATAACTTAATTCAATTGTCGCCTAGAACTTTGTTAATTCGAGTAGTGGTCCATGGTTTTGTACTTAATTACAGTGACCAACTGCGCGAGATATAACTATTATTACTCCTAGCTACAAATTTTGCTACATATATTGGAATGAATTTATATTAGTGCTGTCAATTACTGAAAATCGTGAAATATAAAATTCTAATTATAAAATATTCGAAATTTGAATGCTCGAATTCAAATGTTAGATTAACCAAAATCACATATTTAGGATTTACCGAAATTTGTATTAGGAACTTATAAAAACCTTTTTTTGTGTGTCGATTATCGAAATACCAAATAGCAGATGGTAAATTATTTCTATATATTTTCTTATCTACACAATAATTATTTATTAATCATAAACAGAAATCGAACGTTATCAAAGAGTCAATTGAATATATTCAATTATTATTCATACAATTCACACAATGCTTCTTTTTATAAAAGCGAGAGTAAAATTGAAAGGAATATAAATGTTTTATAGAGAATGTTGGATTCATGTTTTCTTTGAAGTATGCATACGAACAAATTGTTGGTTCTAAATAATGTATTGCCTTACGAAAGAAAACACACAATAAGGAATGTTCACTTTTGAATCAGCTTACTCTGATTGTACAGATAGCATTATGTAGGCAGTAAATTGATTCTTGCTATCATATGGTAGCATTATTATCTCATGCCCCATCTTTAGTTATTTTATTGTTGACGCAAATCAACTTATATATTACACAGAATATGCGGCATTGTAGCGGTTTACTGGTTTAAAACAAGAATATATAAATAGAATAAGATACTTTTGTTTGTAATTTATTGTAGCTTTGTATATTTAATAGTTATTGTTCAAGTATAGAATTACAATATCCATTTAAAGATTATATATTGTTTGTTATTTAGAGAGTAGGTATTTGATTCTTGAATAATTATGATAAATTGTTCTTTCTGGAGCGAGACTTATAATCTGGAAGCTTTTCGGAGACAATTTGAATATTTTCTCATCAAATTTGATTATTTTCTTATTATTTAAATTGTTTCAACTTGGCTTGTAACCTAGTCCACGGTCGAATTTCAAGTGTAGTTTCAGTAATACGTTTGTTTTTGTTTATTAAGAAGTTACCGTTACCAAAACCTTAAAATCTTTCTCTATTCTCTATAAAGTAATTCCTAATTTTATTTCTTTACACTATGTATAAGAAAGTAATAAAAGAAAGTAGTTGTTGATTGAACTTGTACACGGATTGAATTTGACAGAAATAAATAGTTTTTGAGATACTCTCGGTCATAGAGTGGAATCAATTTATCCAACTCCCCAATGCATTTGCAATCGCAAAGGCAAGCACGTTTATACGACCAAAGCAACGAACGAGTAAGCAAACACAGGAAAGGGCATAACATTTTACTGTCCACCAAGCTAAATAATGTTAAACCACAACTACTATAGTTAAAGAATGTGATCTTTCATAGCTTGTTGTAGAATGATTGAACGAACCTACTGTTTCATTGAAACCAATATATTGTTCTCGTTAAAACAAATATTTAAATAATTATTATAAATTTAAATAACACAACTGCATAGTAAAATAGAAAATATCAGCCACTCGTTTTAATTTTTTTTAGTTGTCACACACATATATGGTCGCACTCTTTTCCTCTTACTGTTTGCTCTGTTTAGTTCTGCAGAATACTGAGGGATATTATATTGAATTATGATTTGTTCAATTACTTTTACCTAGAGTTAATTGGGTACTTTCACTACAGTATGGATTACCAAGCAAAGTTGCTTTTTTCTACAAGCCCAATAGTTGGCTTGAAAACAAATTGATTATTCATTACATATAGGAGCACGAAAAGGAAGATAAATAATGCTTTTATATTATTCCTCTTGTTTCTAAACAATAATTGAAATAGAACATGATCGTTTCGAAAGTTTGGTCATTCGATACTTCGTTCGATCGGCGTTTAGATTTTCTATCTCATGCAACACATTCTCATAGAATTGCATCCGAATTCGTTTCCGTTTACATCCATCTCATTCAGTTGAGTATCATTTTTATTCGATTCAGCTCTTCGCCATCATTACTTTTTATATCTAGTTCTGAATTCTATTCTGATAGTCAAATGCACCTTATAGATTTTCTCCTTTTAACAACCATATTCTTTACAAAGCGGATAGCTTGAATATCCATTGGAAATATAAAAAAAAAGTAAGAGCTTTTATTCGCTTGATATTTTTTAAGAATATGGACAGATGGACCATATTTTGAATAGGATTATTGATCGTTTTTGTATCTACTAGAAGACAGTTTAAATAAAAAAATCTTGCAAAGCATTTTTTGTTTTACAACCTCTTGGTCGTTTATCGAACAAACAATATATCAAATAAATTTAGGAACATAATTTTTTAAATTTAATAGTTTTGTTAAACGAATGCATATGCTTGTAATTACTATAAATTCGTTGATGGATTAGTTTCTTTTACATTGGTATGGAGGTTATGTATTTAAAAATGTGATTTTGTTTAAATGACGCCATAGAATTGCACAGAATTTCAATGTATGCTAAATGACGTTTTTGCAATATATAATTAAAACAACTGAAATGTCAGCGTTTACATTGAAAACCAATCAATACTAATAAAATTCAAATTAAATTTTTAATCAAACCATAAAGTGTGAAATTAAAATTTGCTTTGAGAGCAGCCATTGCTAATATATATTTTTAACTCCATTTTCAATTAATTCTGCAAATACACGTTCTGATATGAAACACTTAACGCATATTTTGTTCCACTAGTAAACTTTATATTGCAAAAAACTAATGAAAAAAAACAAACAACGTTATCTATTTCATTTCTCTCTAAATTACAAAATGAATATAAACTATAAAAATAATTTAGAATATCGTAAGTTGAATAGTTTGTGAAATGTTTCTGATGCAGATATCCTAATGTATGATATAGATAAGAACAGTTTACGTCCATTTTCATCGAAATATTCCGCAAGTAAGTCTAGATAACATCAAATTCGCATTTATATAGTAGGGTTTCGTCAGGCCGGGCCGAACCATCGTTTTATCTTCATATATAACGGGGATTCGATCAATCAATCACCGACGGTGAAGACGCACAATGGTTATATTCCCATTGCTCTGAAGGCTTTACGTAGTGCTACGCTGTGCCGGTAGGGGTAACCGAGTCGTTCGACCAGCACTAACGATAAGATGCTTTACCGACACCGCATCACGTAGAAACTTGTATACCGTGTGGAAAACACGACTTCAAGTCCTACTTGAAACGGTGTATGTTAAGGGTTAACCGTAAGTCATTATGTGTTAGAAACGCAAGTCACCAGGATCACTTTGTAAACTGTCGTTTGTGGATTTATATGTATTATTTGTTCGTATTTCTAGTTTTACAACTTCTATACATGAGAAGGAGCAAAAATTTAATAAAATAAAATAATTAATAATCTTGTCTCTGATATAGCTGCAAAATGAGCTGAATTTGCAAATAAACGTAATTAATTAATTAATTCACTTGATCCTCTTAATAATTGAATTTATAGCTCTTTAAATATTTAATTTACGTGGAGAAAGTCAACATTGTGAAATATTTAATAAAATATATAGCGGTCAAAACGAGGGCGAGGGTTGATATCGAGGAGCTAATTAGTAAAATGATTACCGAAATTAATATTACAAATTGTGCTGACGCGCTTCTCTCCTATTTGCTTATATCTACCTTTCCTGCCATAGTTATTTCAAATAGTTATTTTAGAATTCATTCTACACGTTTTTCAGCTTCTCCATTTCAAAATATTTCTTTCATGTTTACCTGGTAGCTTCGTTTCATGAGGCTAAAATTATTAGAGACAATTATTACAAAACACTAAAGAGTGGTTTAACACGGTTTGGCGTTTTAACAAATTAATAATTTTTATCATCATTGTAAAAATATTATATTTCATATAAAAATAATTAATAAATTTAAAAGTTTATTAATTTTCTTAAACGCATTATATAATGTACACTGTCGGAGAAAGGTGGATATATATTAATAAATGTGAGCATTTGCTTCCAGGTTTCGTAATTGTAAATATAATTCACTGTTTGAATTGGCGAAATGTGAGAGGTGTTAATAACTGAAATTACACCGAGCGTATATTCTAATAAAGTACTGGTCACTTGTACTTTTGATAATTATTAAATTTCGTTAAACTTTACTATAAAGGACAGTAATTATTACGGTGAATTGCGCATCATAGACTAGTGTTATTGGTTCAGGTAATACATTCTATTTGGCTAGTTGATTTTAATTTTGTTGTATGTAGTAAAGGTACAAATAACAAGTATTTCAACGCTATTAAACTTAAATTTAGCTAGCCTTACGGTAAATGTGGAACATTAAGTGTTTAATGTATTTATTCTCAACAAAGCAAATTTGTTGTAGCTTATATGTGTATCTACATACATACAAGGATATATAAAGTTGCAGCTGTATTAATGCATATTCCGAATATATATATAGATAATCTTTCATTCTATTTTAGAGTATCAGATCGAAGTGCGTATTATAAATAATTTTCCAACACTATACATGAATGTTGAAATATTTATAGAAGTGTAATTTACACGTCTCACTATTGATGTTCGTATAAATTATTACCATAACTCCTTTGTTACAATACAGACGTACAACTTATAAAATTCACTATTCATAGGGATCAATAATGCACACAAATGCACGACGTTCCTTAAATGTCGAATAAACACGCTACCAACAAAAGCAGCCTCATATTATTTATACCACCGTATCTCTCTATCTGTACTGTATATAGTCGAATTCACAAATATAATCCAATATGAAAATTAATTAATTTCAACTAAAATAGATCTCCAGTTCAAAACAAAAATATGGTTTTCTTGTGAAGAATCTATAAAAATTAAATTTGAAATTTTATAAACGTATGTGCAGCACTTTGAAGATAAAACTTTCTTAAACACACACACACACACAGGTAGACATTATTGCACAAATAATGGATTCAGGGACTTTCAAAACGCATATTAACATAATTTTGAAATTCTTCGTGGTAATAATACTTATTACGTATAAGAAATTAAAAATTGAACATTTTATTTTGGAATGGATCTTTATAGTGAAATCTGATTTGTTGTGAAAAGAATTATCAATATGTAATTTTAGGTTATATTTTAAGTTATGATAAAGTTTAGTTTGATTTAAATTAAGAGTTGGTTAGTTTATAACTTAGGCTAAATTATCGGTCAAATAATATGCTAATTTTCCAGCAATGATTTCAGGCCACCTGTTTTGGAACTTGGCTTTATACTTTATTAATATCTATTTAATTGCAGACTATCGTAGCATTTTAGCGTTGAATTTAAGTATAGATGTTTGAAAAACAAATAAATACATTAGTGATAAATTGTTATTTTCTTTGATGTTTTCCTGTTTTCCTGTTTTATCAATTTTTAATTTTTAAATGTTTTATTTCTTTGAGCATGTTTGTAAGGCAGTGTAACATGCGTTGCCAAGGGTATGGATGACTTGTATTCACCCTCTTTTATAGTTTTCCTGTCTAAAGTTAATGAAAATATATTATTTTAGAATATCACTCGCTTCATCACAAAACATGCAATAAATCACTTTGTCTTATCTTTCATCATCATATCTTTCCCTTGTAGATAACGTAAGTAAATTGGAGTTTTTCAATTTATGTTTAGATCATCTATTTCAGTAAATACTCGGCCATATAAGGTATATAAATTTTATTTTGATTCTTTATACATATGTGTAATTAATAAGTATTGTTACCACATTACATTGGACTACGAGCTGGAAGTATTGATGCTAGCACCCACTCTTGCTAGGTAAATGTTGATATTGGTAACGGTACTCATCCTTCACTCTTCAATCTGATGTATAATTCTTTCAACATGTTCAGATTTACAATATCTATATATTTTTTTCATCTTCTTAACGATTATAGTGTTTGGAGACTGGCCAGTTGGCTACAACAAATGCTATTGCAATTGTTTTTGTGGATAATCGAATGCCAAGATTACTATTCAAAAAAACCAGTTAACATTTATTGTGCTATTGATAAATACATTAAGGTGTTTATTGAAAGATTTGATATTTTAAGATTATGCTATGACTCATGACATCATTTCACGGTTTCTAAGGCTATTAATCTTTTTGATTAGATATTACCTAATATTTAACACTTGTCCAAAATGTATATTTTCGACCTATGATGTGGGTTGTTTTGGCTATGCCAACAAGCTATTAAAACATTTTTTCATTGTATACGTTGCAGAATGTTCTTTAATCAAATTCTAAAGTTTGTTAGTTTTGGTTATTTTCAAAAGCATTTTCTGTAATAAAATAATTTAAACGTTTAAAATATGAAAACAGAAAAAACTTATCATCCAATTAGTTACACATACATATATCACTACAAAAACATGTTCTAATAAAACTAAAGAAAGTCGGAAGTAAAATAACTGATAGCTGGAATCTTAAACTTGAATGTACATTTTCACATTTAAAGATTTTTAGCAAAAATTGCAAATTTTTTTCAAGTTTGAGAGTGAATGTTTTTGAACAGATTAATATTTTTTTAAATATAACCAAATTATTTATTGGTAAAAAGGATTAAATAATGTTTAATTACGAACAAAAAGTAATTATGTACTGTATCTCAAACAGTAATGCATATTTTATATTATTAATATCAAAATATAACTGTAGCTATTCATAAGTTGTCAATCTACAGTTTGAAGTTAGTTCACAGCTCAAACTTTACGTTCATATTCTTAAATATGTTTTCCTCGAATTGCTAAAGTTTCAAATTTGATAAAGTATGTTTTCCTTCATTTATACATATATATCTGTCAAAGCAACATTTGCCTATACATCTAACTTAAATTATAATCGTATAAATTTCAAACCATTTAGTAAAATGATTTTTAACTTTGCAGAAACATCAATAAACTATTTAAAAAAACTTCAATAACGTTATCAAATTTTGATTTGTCCTTTGAATAATGAAAATTAAAGTTTGAGTAGCATAAAATTAACGTTTTTGAAAGATATATACTTTACGAATGGTTTGATTTACAGTGTTTTAATTTATAATATATACTTTAAAATTATTATTAATTCCAATGACACACTTAATTTAGTATTGTTATTTTCAACGGCTACTAATCTATACTCTTCAGAAAATACGAAGCAACGAATAAGAAACGCTTTTACAAGTTATCTTTAATAAATCTATATTGATTATATTATTTCAGAATCAATTAATCCACTTTGATGTAACTGATTGAAGGAAATTGTGAATTATAATTTCAATCTAGAAATAAAGAGTAGAGAACGTCTTTTCTCCTATTACTTTTGATAATAATTATATATTAACGATGTATATTAATTACGATAGATGATACAGTAGGGTGGTGGTATAAAAATAATTAGTGTACATCGCTTAAAGATTCTAATAATAAAGATTGGAAAATATGTGGCGTAATTCTACATAATGCAAAGATCTAAGAAAATATCTGATTGGTTAGAAGTGAAATGCCTGAAGTTTGCAAAGGGGTATACATTCGCATTTCTTGACTGGGTAACCTACATTTTTGCTTTTTGTTAGTTTTAAAGAAAAAGTTGTTTTTGTTTGGCACATATTTCCTTTGATGTTTTGTATTTTATCACATTTTCTATTTGATGAGGAACAAAAAGATGTTTTCCAAAATTATGACGGTCTTTGTTGTTTCAATACAAATACATTTCTTTATCATGCATTTGATAACACTTTACTCCAATTTGATAAATTATAGTTAATATCTAAGTTTACGCTTTTGTTGATACAAGTGTACAAAACCTGGTGTTAACTCTAACGCAATACCGGTGTCTGCAATTTCGTTATCAATAGCCTGAAGCGTAGCAAAGTACGATGATATTTAGCTGTTGAAGTGCGAAGGTGATTTTAGCTCTGTGCTTTCGTTTTTGAATATAAGCAGAGTAGCTGCTCTTATCTTGACATATCACGGTGTAATTGGATTACATTTGTGTGTAAACGACGTACGGATATGTGATGATAGCATCGTTCTGCTCGAATATTCATTTCCAAATGACTGCGTTTGAACACACATTTGATGCTATATTAGATTAGGTTAGGACTCTTTATTCATACACATCAAATCACGTATAGCAAATATATGAGTAAATAACAATCTATTTCTAATATACATTTCTATGCATAACACCAGGCGCATTTTTAGAACTCTAGAATGAAATAGGTATGTTCATGATGCTTGGTTGCCAAATGCGAACAGATTTGAAATAGTATCACGCGATATTTGTCAAAATCTTGTAAATACAATGCAATAGATACATAAGAGCAATAGCCTAAAATGTAAGCTGTATAGGCACGCATGGTACGAGAAAGCACTTTGTGGTTGTGAAGACACTCGATGCAAGTAGGGTGCCGCGCGGTTTGAGTATAGCGTCTGTCGCGGATGTCACACCGAGTGATCTCACTATTTTCTGCATCAATACACTCAGTTGCCAGCTGTATTTATGCACTCGCATTCTTCTATGCTTCAATTCAAGGTTGTATCTGAGAGAGGAGTATCTATTCGAAAATACAATTTATTTCAATCTTGCTTCTTTTATAATCGGAAGAGGTTGCGCTATATATCGCTTTTATACTGAAACCAGCATTTATATTCGTTATAATCAATATTTATAAGTATATAAATTTTATTTTATATACACAAAGACAATTAAATTCATACAGTTAAGAGCATATGAATGATAAACCATCTAAATATGTTTTAATTGCTCTACAATTATCTTGTCTGAGAACTTCAAAATTACATACATACATGCATACATAACTTCATGCCTATTGCCATCAAATGGAGTGTTAGAAAACCCTTTACATACATCCATATCTTAATAAACTTTCGTCATTTAACTCTATCCTTACAAACTTCTATTGCTTCATTCAAATTCATTAACTTCATCGTACATGCTTTTTTATTCCGCTTGCTCACAAATTTTCTTTCCGCGCAACTCATTCTTAATCATATTTAACCCATTTATTCCGAGGACAACCCCGCATTGTTACACCATTCGTCTCCCCCACGTAAATCTTCTTCGTCAATCTTTCATTCGACATTTTTTCAACATGAACATACCATCTCAAAATTGAAAAGTCATTAAGGGGGCATATACCTTTTGAGGTTTCAAAAAATCGATTATTTTTTTGCATTTTTTAATAGTTTAACATCTCAAGAATTATTAAAATAAAAATCAAATAATTTCCGAAAATATACGATGTTACAAAAGCGCCACTTAGTAGTTTAGTTGATAAAGAAAAGGTATTGATGGTGTTACGTATATAAGGAAATATTGAACAACGAGTTATATTACAGAACAACTAGCACATTACAATCGTGAATATATTTGTTGTATATGTATTGATTTAAATGTATTAAGCACTACTCCATCAGCTTTCAGCGATCTTCTTGATTCTGGCAACGGTATTGAAATTCTAAGTAGCCTACCGATAAGAATGGGAGACGATAAAAACATTTTCGTGGTTTACATCAAGAGCAACTTCATAGGATCCTTGACGTGAACATTGCACCGAAACACTAGACTGCACCAGGCTACTAAAAGTAAAACTGAAGCTCGAAATTGTCTACTGAGTATGAAACAAAAGTTGGATAATATTTCATTAATTTCCAACAATGTGTGTGAAAATAGCTAAATTTTCAAGTTTTGGCCTCCTAAACGAAAAGCTCATTAAAAAGATACCAATCAAAAGCGCTCAAGACCGATAATTAATCTGGGATAATATGCCGTCATACGCAAAACGAATTTGCTTCGCTTTCTAGAGTTGTTGATAATTTTAAAGCTGCTTTTAGTTAAGGGTACTTTACAATACAATAAGATAGACAAATATCGATTGGCATTAGTCAATAGTGATCATAAATGGCAATGAGAAAAAACATGTAAATAATTATTTTAAAATTTAAATTTACTTCTAATGATTAACGTTTATATTTCCTTCATAACAACGTGTTAGTAGTTAAATTGCTAATTAGATTTGAGGAACAGGACATCACTACTACATAGTAACTTAGTTTATAATATAAACAGCTTTGATTAAATTAGTTTTGTTTTATCATTCGTGCAAATCATAACATCGATCAGCATATTAAGTTTCGAATGCGAATATATGCAATAAACTGTAAAATAAATAAAACTCTTTATTAAAACAAAAGAATTTATGAAATCAAATCGCATTGCATTGGTGCAATTTGAAATTGAAACTGTACGTATGTATATATGTATGAAATGCAATAATATAATATTCAATAGAAGTATTTCATATCCATTTACTGTTAAATCACAGATTAAATTTTTGTTTCTCTTTTGTTTATTTTGTTCTACAATCAATACTGTAATTTTAACATCGTAGTTTGAGTATTGTATTTACTTTTGAAATGCTAGCTGTATTTTTAGTTATTTTAATTTTTATTCGTTTTATACTGTACACGGCATTTGTCATGAAATGGACAAAATAAAATAGAATAGATTGTTATGCTATTTTAAATTGAAATAATAACGTTATGACACATACTAAATTGTTTTAACCTAACCAAAATCAATCTAGATTTGATATAACTTACCCAATTTCAGAGATATATTATTTTATAAATATCTGATGGGCCCATCAGCATAAAACTTATTTATTATAGTTTTTCTGACATATATACACATTGTTATTTATTATTTACTTATAATATAAATCCAAAAACATTTATATATACTTAATATATTTAGCAATCATTTATGTATTTCATATTTCTATAAGTTTTATCATTATATTTTCCATAACAAAACACTTTTAATCATTATTTGTTTTGAAATTTACTTAAAGAAATTAAATTAGTTATAAACTATGGTACTGCCTTTCATTTACTAAATAAGTACATTTTCGAATTAATATTATTCTTAAATTAAATAAAAATAGTAAAATACGATTTTTGGTTCAATAAATAATGCAGAAAGGTAATTTGAATGTTTAAATTTAATAAAAATCGTAAATTCAAATTTTAGATTTATCCGTTTCTGAGTTACAGCTTATATAGATATAGATATATATATATATATATATATATATATATATATATATATATAAAATATATATATATATATATATATATATATATATATATATATATATATATATATTATATATATATATATATATATATATATATATATATATATATAAATATATATATATATATATATATATATATATATATATATATATATATATATCTTGCAGAGTAATTTTTGTGCAATGAATCCTGTTTCGCAGTAATGCAAACGCAATAATTCAAGTTGTATGTACATGTGTGCATACTGTCAACTCCCACATGTTCCTACAAATTGACTATAAAACAAACGACATATACCAACGGCTACGAAGAGTTGGCAATGAAACAAACATAGATTTAAAACTGTAAACGGATACACTTTACTTTTATTGCCTATTAATAAACAGCACCACAGTATTTTTAATTTTAATAAATATTATAGAAGAAATGCAAATCAAATTCAATTTAGTTAACCTAGGTATAAGTTTGTTTATCTTACTATCTTTTGTTGGTGTCAATTTTTCATAAAATTGATATTGACTTAAAATAAAAGAATAAATATAAATTTAGAATGATTCTTCAAAAAAGTAAAAAAAAGTTGCGTAACATTTCCTTTTGAAATTCTATTTCTGAAACGGAAATATGCATATCCAAGTTTCATCCGTAATCGCATCAAGTATGCATGTCAGATCGTATTATTCGAAAATGAGAACGGTTCCCATGTGAGAATAAAATATTGCGTCAAAACGCAATAACATGGAAATAGATTTAAAATATACCACATATAGTAAATCTGAAAGCCAATTGTGAAATAATGATGTCTCATTAATTTTAAAATGAAACTTATATCTTAGAAGAGTAGATAATTAAAGCAGAGACGACACTCCAGTATTACTGGAAACATTTATTATTTTCCGGCAAAAGTTCAAGAACTAACACTTTTGAAAGGGGCATTAAAGAGAAATGATGAATTTGTATACTTCATTATTTAAAAAGTGAATATTCAACATTTATATTTGGTTCAAGAAAATAAGCATACCTTACCTACCATAACCAACTTCAAAGGAAACGCACAAGAAAAATAGTGAAAAAGAAAGAAGCTAGCTCTCACTCAAATGAATAATTGTTATGGTCCTGACTCGACTAAAATAATTTATGCGAAGAAGAGAAACTCATTAGTGATGACGGTAAATGAATCATCTGTCATGTTGGATCACAGGTAACATTTTCACGTAAATTCTGAGAATTTTCTCATTATTTACAAAAGTAATGTTTTGAATTTTTAGAAGTTATTTAATTCGTATAGTATGGAGAATATATGTATATTAGAATCATGACTCTAAAGTACTTTAGATTCGTTTTATAGCTCGTTCAGTAAGAAAAACGCAAAATGACTAACGAGCTATATTTACAAAGATATGACATCATTTCAATGGTCATCAGGACGTGCTCAGATAACGCCGTAAGGGTATATGAGGAGGGCAATATCTATATTATCACTGCTATTTTTTTAAAACGATGATTTGACAATCGTAGAAAAAAAGTAACTAAATTTAAAATTTAGGAATTTCTGGACTTTGTGCAGCACATAAATCATAAGTGATAGTCGAAGCACTAAACATTGGCATGTGTTTTTCATTCCACATGATTCTTATTAGCTTAATTTGTTAATAATGACACCTAAAGTATTGAGGGTAAATATGTATTCCTGAGGCTTTTACTATTCTATCTAAATATTTAAGAAACAATTTCGTAGCATTTTGATATATCTCCAGAACATGCTTAGAATAAATATCCCCTCAAATATAATATGGTCTATTTTAATCTGTTCGCCTTGAGAAATGTAACTAATGGTATGCAATTCTGATGGAGCTAATATTGTACTACGCACCAAGTGCTCAAAATGGCATCTTTCTATCTCACTGATTCGTTTATCAAGACTCGTTTATCAGGCGGAAATGTTCCGTAAAATGTTCAGCTTTTCGTTTTAAATTCCGGTGGCATGTCGGTCGACTCGTCTCTCTTATACTCGCGCGGTTTCTTTACGTTGTATCACACAACTTTATTTCGTAAGTTTTTTGTTTTAAATGAATTGTAACCCACATTTTTTTCAACCTACAACTGCCTTTTTTATGTCTCTTACGCTTCATTTTTGTATTCATGAAAAGTTCGTAAGTTGAAAGTATTTTGTGTTGGATTGGCGTAAAGTATTACCTACATGTAATCAACTTTAAGCGCACACATTAATGTTGACGTTTGATTAATTTGTCTTTGCAAATTCATGTTCTTTGTAGTAGCAGGGTTAAAAACTTACCAAACTGACATTAAATTGGATAGACTGAATACGGTAGGTTTGATTTTGACTCACCTGAAACAAAGCAGGATAATTTAGAATTGCAATTAAATTGCTCATAAATAAATATAATTACACCATAAAAAATTATTATATATTTACGCTTAAAGGTAAATGGAAAAGATATTTTTGTTATAAAAGTAATGTCAATGTGTAGACATTTTTTGGGGGGAAAATATATTTTTGAATTCAGTACTTCCGCAGAACAAAAGTACGTTTTACATAATTATCTATGCTGCAATATTTTATGTTTTATGTTCAACTTGGACTTTTTCAACAAAACATTTTGTATTATAAAGGAGAAGTGAATAAGCGCCTTATTTAATATATTACTGAATATTCTTGATGAATAAAGAAAACACTGCAAGAACTGGTTTAAAACAACATTTCTAATGAATAAGCGCCTTACATATTGCGAAAATAGTTTTCTCTAATGTAATGTCTTCAGAACATATAGTTTTGCGTTTTCTTGCATATTAATAATATAAAACATAGACATATACAATCCGCAGAACTTGGGAGTTGTATCGGAATTTACCGAGTCAATCAATCAGAAACTTAACACCAGTGGAAGTTATCATTTGATTACTTACATATCCAGAGGTAGATTCTGTAACTTTTGTAACGATAATTTTTATAAATTATATCAACTTTTACTGGATTAACATATACAAAGTGTGTAGCTACGCGAATGGAAATGTATGAGTATTATCTTTTTGTTTCCTGAGAATGAGAAAATCATGTATCAACTTCAAGATTTTATACGGGAGAAAATTTCATAAACAAATCAGTTTAAAAGTGGTTGATTGAAGAGTATATTCGTTTAGCGATGACAAGTTAGTATCCTCAAACGCACTTTGGCAATCTAGGCAAGGCGTCGAGATGAAACATAACGTAACGAAACGAGACGCGACGCCTAACGCCCCCATCACGGCCGTCTTACAGATGTGACAAATACCACGTTGGGGATCTTTGTTGACGACGGCGTTAGAACATAGCATCATCCCCTGCCCTATCGTGAAACGTGCGGAACGTGCGTTCACTTATATTTATGATCCAGTATATCTCGATCGCACAAGATGTCTACTCCATTCCTCTAACCACATCGAATGAAGGAAGTCTGGATAAGGGTGACTGATACAGGCCCGGATCAAATTGGAATTTCAGTCAAACCAATATTGGTACAGCGTAAATACTTAAAAATTAACGTAATTGGTTCTTTTCAGCGTACAGTGACCACTATAGTAATATTGGTAGGGGATAATGAGTATGAAAGTAACGATTGACAATTGTTATGTATCACACTAAACAGTCACAAATATTGCATATGTTGGAGTCGTTTTACTAAGATGTTTATGATATTTAATTGATTTGCGCCTTTGCTAACGATGTCAGTGTGAAGTTTTTTTTTATGACCAACCGAATGGATGATAAATTACCTTCAGAAAAATTAAGTGAGATAATGTCTATTATTTGAATTTATAAATTTTTGATAGACTCAATGATAATATGTTTACAATTATGAAATTGAATAAATTGTTCAAATAAATATAAAAACTAATCCAATTAGTTTGTGAATAACTGAATTTAAATTTGAACTATAACTGGAAAAAACAACATGGTTTCTTCTATCCATGTTTGATTATCTCGCATAACTGATTCATTTTACGATATATAAACCGCCACTGAGTGTCTGTGTGGTCGGAAAGAAATTTATAGCGAATGAGAACCAATGTGGTACTACGCAACATTTGGCGCGTGTGCTATTTCGTTCTTTGCCATAAACCGATGCGCCCATCGCGGTTCCCATGCTACTGCTAGTGTTGGTAGTGCTTGTAATGAAAAACCAAACTGAAGATATGTGCTAAGTTACGACCTGCTTACTTATAGATTTATAGCAGGGAGCTTTTTGATAAACTATGTTTCCGAATTTGTGCATTTTCATGATACGGTAATTTGTCTATTCGCTATTTTATCGAAAGGATGTTTTAAAGCAGTGTTTCCAACTAGTGGCTGGTTAGATTTTAGAAAACGTAATTATATTTAATACCTATATTCAAAGGATTTAAAAAATGCTGTTAAATAAATTTTCATTAAATTTCCAAACTTAATTTCTCATTGTTATTTTAAAATAAATTTAATTAAATCACTGTTATAAATTTCAAGAAGTAACTGTATATTTTTTCTCTTCGCAATAAGTAAATTATTATTCCCGTTTGGTCGGTAGGTATTTTATGAATATCATCGTGAAATTAAGGATAATCAGGAATGCTTTGAATTTCAAGAAGAATTTGAAAGTAAAAAATGGAATTGTTATCTGAAACCGCGTAAATTAAAAAATAATCCTTTGTGTGTTTGTTACACGTTAGTTACAAAGCAAGAACCCATTTTCGTCGATTAAATTCTATGAAAATGATAATTACATCGTTGCTTGTACCTTTACAATACATTTCAATGTTCAGTCATTTTTTTCTGACTGTATGAATACAAGTACAGACAGTTGCATTCTGATTTACATATTCTAGCAACATTCAATAGTAAGATATGCACTCTTGATTCATATATAAGATGAATAAAAACCGTAAACAATTAGGGATAATTTACATCAAATTGTACGTAGTATTTTAATATTACTGAATTTAATTTCGGTTGAATAATGAACATACAAACTCAAATTGTTGTTAAATTATCACGTATGTAAATATTTATAAAGAATGTATTAAATATCCTAAAATATCCATGTCTGAGTTGTTTAAAACTATTATTTATCTTACTTCACATACAAATCAATGCATAGCTAATGATTTAATTTAATTATATTAATAATATAATGATTATCTTTGTTATTTTTAAAGAAGCATTAGTGTGATTGCAGTATTGGTTTAGTACAAATAATTCGTAAATATTCTGTGCATTGCATAAAATATAAATTCTAAACAAAAACTCTTTTTATACTCGGTAATTTGATAACTATAAAATGAATTTGGAAATGAAACATAAAATCAACCAATAATATTTGTAGAATAATTTAGCATGACAATCAAATGAAATCTATTTTAAACTAATTATTTCACTGTGTATTGCACAATTTTTTATTGGTGGTTCATGTGTACCAAAGTAAATTGTGTACAATAACTAACTATTGCACAATTTTTTATGAGTGGTCCACGTGTACCAAAGTAAATTGTTAAAATGTAAAATTGTATATTTAGACTTTATGTTAAAATTATTGTTGTAATTTCTTGAAATAGAATCTGGCTAGACAGTTGTATTTCGTTATGAGGTAGTTTACTAATATCTATAAAATTTGTAAAATGCATAGCAATAGTTTATATTTGAATGCGTTTATTGTCATATATATACATTTTTTAAATGATAATGTCAAATTTGTATATATATATATATATATATATATATATATATATATATATATATATATATATATACATAAAAAACCTTGATTTGGCCACGTTTGAAACAACAGCCTTTCAAATGAAGTCCTAGTTAAGTTCATTCATTTGAATCATGACTTTAGGGAGATGTATATATTTAAAAATTGATTATTTTTTAATGAAAACCGTAATAAAATTTTGTTTGATATTAGTTCTCGTTTATAACACAGTATTACAATAGAATTCTTTAGAGAATACATCAGTTGTTAATTATTTACGAGTTTCTTTTTATGACCGTAATAAGTGCCATTCTAGTATAAAAGAGTGGAATACATTTTTAAAAGGCAATAATCCACAAAAGTAACATGATGCATTGCTAGTGGACGCTCCAAAACATATTTAAGTTCCCAAGGGAGACCCTAATTTTTTGAGAAGGATAATAAAAAACACATCATTTCGGCATTAATTACAGCTATTAATTTTAAAACCAGAGTGCCATAATAGGAAGCAGCCTGATCTCCCCTCAGCGACGCCACTGAGAATTGCTCGTTTCATATGCATAGAGATATTTTCCTTGCATACATATTTTTTTTTGTGTTAGCCATTTTCCATTAAAATTCTTATTAGAAAATTAAAATATACGTGTTTGCGAATAATTATTTTGTAATTAAAAAGGTAGGACTATTTCCCTAGGTAGAATATTGGATACATGAACAAGCATGCATCTTTTGACACAGATAAATTATGAAGCTGTCATAAAATAAAAATACTTTTGTGAGTACACATACACACACACACACACACATGCTTATATTGTGGAAGTATTAAATTACCTGCATTTTCCCGACAGGTGGCGAGACCACGAGGAAAATTCGCATGGTCGCTTTAAGGAAATCCTCCCGGTTCATGTTTTTCTCTTCCTTCAGACGTCCACAGATACCGGGCTTACCACTCTTACTACTTAAGTTAGTTTTAAAACTAAAGTTACTAGGTTTTTGTACTTTGACATAGTCTTTTAACTTTGTATTATCACTCTTTCGAACACCTTTATAACTATCACTACTTTTAACAAATAACTTATCTTTATCTATTTTCGTATCAACTAGAGATTTATTTAACGTGACGTCACACGGGTCCGTTTTAAATTTCTGTGACGTCAACGACTCGGAACTAATATCAAAGCCAACACTACGTTGTTTAGCTAGCGGTATCAATTCTTTTCCTTTTTCATAGCTCTTTTTTCCCGATGGCGAGTCCGGTGATGGTTCGTCCCGGCTTTTTTCCCGCCGAAAAAAATCCAACTTGCTATGGTGTGTCAGGGAACTTTTCCGTCGAATTGCAGATGGTGCTGACGGCAATGGCGGATGATGATTCGTCGGTGATTCGTCGGCTTCGGGTATTTCCGACGCCGACGCTCCATGGCGCTGAACCCGACGACGTATGGAGCCGACGAGTCTGCGCCACTCGTATTGTTGGTTGTCCGTTGATACCGCTGGCTGTGGTTCAATGTTTAAACTCTCACGCACGATCTTCAGCTGGTTCAACAATGACAGCACTTTGAGTTTACCTAACAGCGTACTCCGTTTACGGGGTTTTTCAAACAGTTTTGCTGATTTCTCTGTTTTTCTATTTGGATCACTTACTTTCTGAGCAACGAGCACTTTTTATTTTAATAATAAATTTAGATTATTCGTTTTATAAATATTTACAGCTTTACAATCTTATAGAGTATCTGTTTGTCTTCCACCACTCAGTAAACGAAATTTGATTATTTTCGGTTCAGTTACGGAATCTATATCCTAAAATCGATTTATTTTTAGTCGTTAACCACTGAAAACGACTACGACTTAAACGTGCAGAAATATAATATTTTAACGCATTTAACCACTAGCTCGGAAATATGAAGATTCGATAGTAAATGTGCACATATGCTTCCATTCATTGATAAATATGCGGATGACATTTTCCTAATATTTTCGAGATAGATTTATTTAGCTTGATAGTATATATGCACATTTACTGGATAATGTTTATATTTCCCATTTGCCGTAGATTTATCAACATAGTTACTAGTATTTAAATAATGTTAAACAATTATAATTTGTTACTTGGTCCATTAGGTTTTAAACAAAGAATTAAGTCTGAATGTGAATCTAAATAATAAAAGCAGTTTTTATCAAAACAATGATGCAAGTAATGAAATGGCGTCATTGTAAAAACCGGTGGTAATCAAATGAATGGAAATTTAAAAAAGAACGTGAATCTATGGCTCGTATAGAATAGATCTAGTCATTGTTCTGCACAAAATGACTGTGAAAAAAAACGCAAATAATACAAAAATTCGAATTGGATTGCTCAGAAGCAAACTCGTGCCTATTAACATCTGCAAGTGGGGATGCGGTATGGCGCACGAGCACCAAGCGGCATAGTTGAGTTTCGAGCTCATTGCGAAACCGATGCGTTCGTTTTGCGGTCTCATAACACGTACGTTCCGTTAAACGATGCTAACTTAATTAAATCTCATGTCGAATAAACGACTGACAGCTGTTAGAATACACCGAAATACAGGCTGGTTCATATGCCCAAATGAAAAAAAGCTTTAATCAAACTCAAAGTTCAGTTTATGAAGTTTTACAGTAAAAACCAAAACTTAAGTAACGTTATAAGAAAATTGTTAATCATAAAGCTAGTCTTACAAATATAGAAACCGATTTATATAAGATTATCATCCTTGGCTATTATAGTTTTTATAGGTTAAACAAATTCTAAATCTGGGCTACTTTTATCTGTCTTATATAAAAAATTAGATGCATAAAAGAGTCTCATACAACGGAAATGAAGTTATTTGAATCGATTTTCGTCAAATACATTTATTTTTTGCAATAAATACCATATTCCAATTTTAGATCCTTCTATGGAAATTACATTAGTGTTATATATAATTTACTGTAGTTACATTAAAAATGAAGTAATATTCCTAGTTTCAATCTCTTGATGTTTAAAAGATACTATTTCTACGATCATTGTTAAAAGAGACTTTTTAACGGTTGCTTGGCGAATTAAAAATGTCATATTATGAGGCAGCGTGTTTAAAAGTAATTACTTTTAACACTAGTGGCATAATGTAACCAGATCTAGTTCTTTTACTACCAACAAATAAAAGATTAAATAAGTAATTCTTCATTTATGCAAATTTGATCATAAACTACTTAGAAATATTTAAATGAATAGTAAAATTTTAGCAGCTTCTTCAATCTCGTCCGGTACACAGTCACTTCTTTCACTATTTATAAGTAAATTTGTTTTCTATGAAAAAGTATGAATTCCAGAATATCCAACGTAACCGACAGTACTTCAATGCTGTTGTGTCATTAAATAAATCATTAACGGTCAAAAATAATTTCAACCTCTTAATATGTGCTATGGATTTGTAGCATATGTGGTTTTAACAATGGTCGTAGTAAAAATAGTGTATGTAACACGTGTTGAAAGCGATTTTACTTTGTTCATGACACTTTTAACACTAGTTACATAAATAATAATTATATTAAAATTCATGTAATAATTATACTTATATCTTACAATATATAATTAATAAGATAGGTATTTGAAATGAGTTATTTAGAAATGTAGTAAAGACTCATATTTTATAAACCCTATAGATGTGCCTTTTTCTACTTAGACAGAGGATCATCTTAGAAAGTATAATAATTATTTGTGGAAAAAACTAACAAAAGAAATCCACACTGGACATTTCTCGGAAATGGTTGCACATTAGCGGAAAAGCCGAAAGAGCTCCCTTATGCGGTTCAAGAATAGAATAGAAAAGTGCTACTGAAAAGAACCCCTATATTTTCATCACGAATGTCTATTTTTACACCTAATTTTATCATTAAAACGATGCAGCAAAAAAACAAATTATTTACCAAACATACGTTATTTGGAATTAAACGACAAAATGTTCCAAATATTTCGTATTTGTTTAACATACACGAGTTTGCTGCACTCTTTTATCTATTCATCAACTATTTATTTTCTTTTGCATTCCATGCTTGGTGCATCAGTAGAATTCTGCAATAAAAACTGCAACGGCAACTATTGTCCATATCATATGAAACAGATGTATTGTTTTGTGTCAACAATTGTCATTTATATACCTACAATCTGTCATGAATCGAGAAATAATAATATATTATTTATCTGGCAGCCAGAGAGTGAGAGCCGGAATTAGGATGGCGAGAATCTGACGTGAAGTAAAGTTTTAATATTGATTACTGAAATAGGGTGCGAATGCGGGATACCCAGGATTAAAATGGATACATATGAGTGAAAGTAAAACTGTGAACAAGCAGATTAGAATAACACCTATGAAAAGTTTGATGAATATAAATGAAGCGAGTGAGATATGTATGTAAATATAGTTGAATGCTGAAAGATAATATTAATTGCTTGGAAAAGGGGTTTTGCCGCTCTGTTTATGGTAAAAGACGTGATGATATGTACGTATGTAAAATTTTGCACTGCGAGTTGCCATTTCTGGGGTTTAAAGCTTCCTTCGGATGAAGGAATAACATATATTTCGTAGTGGGTGTGATATTTGATATCTCGCCATAGTATATGATTTGAAATTTGAAGCCAATCGAAAGATGATTGAAAACGAAAAAATAAATAAATTCCCGTAGTAAGTATACTTTACTGCAATAGCAGTATTTATGCTTTTGGTGAATTACTTATATTTAAATATTCTTAATTACAAAAATTAAATCACACATCTGTTCATAAATTTGAATCTGTTTATAAATCGTATCTGATTTATAAAACAATATTTTTTTTTTCATTTAAGTTAGTTGTTTTTAAGGCAATTATGCCGAAAGATCTATTTTATATCATTTTTATTGGTCAATATCTAATTTTTACATTAAACTGGTGAATTCATTATTATTATTATTGTGTAAGCTTAGGGAATATTTCCCCTTCACTGTGTTGTGTAATGTCAGTGTGAGTAGCCAATATTGCCCATGAATGTAATTACAATTAATAATTATTTAAGGATATAGAAAATTTAAATTTGATAATAATCGCAAATTACCAACAGCTGAAAAATTATTGAGAGAATTCTTTTGTCAGAAACCTCCTAAATAACCTTGATTAAATAAATATTTCGTTTGAAGTATTTATATATATATATATATATATATATATATATATATATATATATATATATATATATATATATTTATCCAGAAAATTTGTATTATTCGTTTGATCTTTATATACAGCACAATAAAAACAAGATTTATTTCCAAGTAGGTATGTCAAAACGTAGGAATACAATAGATTATCCTTATCTCGTGATAGAATAATTATAAATATATAAGACGTTGGTACGAAGTCCTTGTACGTATATGAAAAGTTCATAAATAATATTTAAATATGCTTTATTATTTTCTAAACTTGTCCATTACGGATATTTTAGATATAAACGAAAGCATTCTTTTAAAATGATTCTTCACTAAACATTCGCAAATTTCAACATTAGCAAATAATTCAAATAATGACATTTCCGTCGTGATTGATTATTTAATTAATTTGCGAGATTGAATTTATTCCTAAATTATTAAAATAACATATCTAGAAGAATCAAATTACCTAACAAGCATCGTAAGTTGTATATGCTTGTATATTATAAATAATATAAGTAGTAGACAACGAGAATATAAAATAGAATAAAATTTGCAGCGCAAATTCTCGGCAAGGTATCAATAACTTCGATCGTTTTACACCAATACTAAAATTTGATTTACAAAATAATATGCGTTTATAATACATTATGGCAGAGAAAGCTACGTGCACAAGATGGTGATTTCGTCATTTTTGACGCGTATCCACTAATAATAAATAAATTTCGTAATACTAATTTGAAATTCAAAGTCACTCTGCATAAATGCTTTATAGTATGAATCTATAAGCCAGCAATTATATAGTAATTCAAAATTAACAAGTCACGTAAAATTGTCAGTTAAACGGGTAGATGACATTGAATAAACTAAGTGATGCTAAGAAAGATGCTGACTCCGTCTGCCATTCCAACAGCATCGTTCGCTTCCCGCAATCCTTCGTTTGGTCGTTAAGACTTTGTGTTGTATATACTCGTGCCCCTTATGTATCTACGTTACCCAATCTTTGCATAGCTTAGCCTAACTTAAATTGTTTGACATGTCTATCTAAAGAGAATTATATATATATATATATATATATATATATATATATATATATATATATATATATATATATATGTGTGTGTGTGTGTGTGTGTGTGTGTGTTTGTGTGTGCTTTTTGGAAGCATCACATCAGCGAATTTCAAATGTGCAAACATATAGGATTTGTACATTTAATGTAAACGTTTTTTTTTATTATATCGTTTCGAAAATTATTCTCTTTAACAAATTTAGCAATACTGCAGCAAATTTGTGTAATGAACTTAAATACTTTGGATAGAATCTAAATGCTGTTTTTATTTTGTTACTATAGAAAAAAAATTATATTTCTAATGTATACGAGTGAAAAAATATAATAAAAAATATGTTTGAACAATGTATATAATTTAATTCTATCGGAAATTATGTTGTTTGATAGTTAATCAGCTGTTTATATGCGAAATTGTAAGAAAATGAGACGATAATTAAAAATAAAATAATAGTAAAATATTTGAGACAACATTGCATGCATGGACTACCTGCCTATAATACAGCACACCATAGCAACTGTCACATATCCAACAAGTGCAGCTAAAACGTATTTTTAGCCCAACCAACTGTTAGGAACTGCGAGCGTCCGCACGCCGCAGATCAGATTAAAATTCTTTCAAACCAAAAATAAATTCCACAGTCAAAAAATAAATAAATTGTACTTCTAGTATAAATAGCCCATAAAATGCTGACAGTTATTTTATTATTATTAGGTTGGTGTTTATTTTAGAGTAACGGTAGTATTTTACAAGTCAATCGCCAAATGGATACGAACCAAATACGATAACTTTTTAACTTAAAAATTAAATTTATATTTTATTTAATTCTTAAGAAAATGAAGCAATAAAAGTTGTTTTAGGCCTACTACTATTGATTTATTTTTAGACATATTTTGCAGTGTTCTTAATTTATACTTCAGTATTTTAATTATAAACAAAAAACAAACCCAAACAGATGTATCTAGTACTAAAATACACTTAACATACTAGTCTACGTTAGACTATTGTTACAACGGCACTCTACGAGTTATTTTATTATAATAAAGTTGGTTGTGTTCACTTGTTAAAGCCAAATGATATATGAATTACCTTAAATTTAGTTAGAACATGCTGAAACATGAGTACATATCATCATAATAGTGCGTTTAATTTGTTGGATGTACCAGAAGCAGATGTCTGTACAGCTGTGTGTATGTCGGTTCGATGTCGGGTATAACTCAAAACTAATTAACGCAATTTGAAACGGCGCGGTCTGCGATATGCTCTTCATGTGTCTCTGTTTGTCTATTCTTGGGACTTGGAACCCAGTTTATATTTTTAGTTTTACTCTTGGTTCACTTTTATATATGTACGTCTGTCTGTATGCAAGTGTGTATCTGTGTGTTAATGTACTGATCACATGTGTCACCTAACACTGCACTCGTTCAACACGACGAAATTGTACTGCTCCGTCACCAAATGACGAACATGAATTACGAATATAAATCTCAATATAAATACATTAACTTGCAATTAGCTTTAAATATTGATTTTACTCCAGAGACTAATATAACTGCAGATCATGTCTTCCCCTTATTTTTATCTCCATTGTAATCAAAATGAATTTTATGAAAAATGTACAACAACGAGTTATTAGTTGTCACATTTTTAGGCTAAACAACGATGAAGGAATAATAAATTTATTTGTAAAGTACAGCCGATGAAGTAAAACCATGCTGAATAGTTAGAAAGAAAATTAACTTTTGGAATAACTAGGAACTTTAATTAGAAAAGTTAAATCTATCCATCAGTAAAACGATGATATTATAATCTCAGTTTCCGCAAATACCAAGCTTTGCCTGTATGCCAAAAACTTATTTAATTGTAAGTATACACCAACAATCCCTTTGTAGAATAATGTAACCTACAATCGCATCAAAAGTAACGAACAACTTGAACGTAAACTAGAAATAAAACCGCATAATTTTCGTTCCCGTTTCGTGGCAGCGTTACATTATACCCTTATTGAATTAATGCGTGGTCCCATAACCAAGAACAGCGATTATCAGTTTGGATGATGTACCCAAGAGATCGACGTCATAACGCGCCAACGCCAACTTAAGGACGTGATCTAGTGAGCGAAGTTTAATGAAGCAAGCATCACGCAACGCTGGTGTCGTCCTAGTGGGAATGAGAGATTAGGAACAAGCGCGTTTGTTGTACAGCATGTGGACAACCGTTCAAACCACAGCGGACATATGTATGTATATATACATAGCTGCACATGCCTTCTGGGATTTCTCACACATCAAGCCTTTTCACTTGTGCTTTACAAACCGGAGTTTATAAAAAATGAGCTTTGTAGTCGGTCGTAGGTTTTGACAGAGATATTCGCAGAAATATAGCATTCTACAGAATGTTTTATTATTTGCGTCTGAGTTGCTATTTTTTGTAGGATCATACAGTTGAAAGCAATATTACTCAAAAGAAATGGTTCTTTTTCTTTTGTATTTTAAATTTATTTTATAGAATAAATAAACTTAAAATAAAACCTAATAGATGTTTGTTTATTTTCTGATGATATCACACAATTTGAAATGTTAAGAAAATAATCAATGAAAACATTCTTTTTATAGCACGGGATGTAATAATTTCACATCTATCAGAAGTTTATCACATAAATTTTGAATTATATCAATAGTTCTACAAGATACCCACATAGTTTCGTTAAGTTTTAATGATGTATTCTATATCTGAAACATTCTAGCTCCAACCGCTTCTAGAAACCACCAAGTAAACGTTTATGGATATTTTATCAATTTCGGCGATTGCAAGTTAAAGATAGTCAATAAAAACATTTATAAACTAAACCAAAAATACTTGGTAGTTGTGATTTAGACAGTACTACTACATTTTTCTAAATGTTCGAGTTGTTTCAAGTACAATTTTATACCTTTGAAGTTCCATTCAAATTGAATTCTAAAATTGATAATTGAATTTCATTTCAGTGATTCCAGTAACATTTTTTAAAGGATATGCTAATGTTAGTATAGATTAAATTATGCAAGCTTATATTGAGTTAGGTTTGGTAGAATATTCAGAAATTGAAGCTAATATACAATAGTTCTGAACACATCTATATATATTCAAATTATTATCGATTTCTATTTCGAGTTTCTTTCTTGTTGACGTTTGTATGTGTCGTAAATGTAATTATTCATTAAAATGTAAGAGGTAATAATTGTAAATGTGTTCTTAATCAGATAAATGGATCATTAACGTAATGGCACACATTTAATCTTGATTTTGAAGTTGTTCTGATTTATTTTAGAATCTATTGTACACATAGACCACAAACCAGTCTATTTTGTGTTGTATAATTTAAGTGCAGCCGCCAGCGTTCTTCTTTCCTCTTTTGGTCAAGACAGTGACTTTCCCTTTTTCTCTTCATAAAACTGTACTCTAGGCTGAGGCCACACCCGAAAGTAGATCAAATCAACGAATTATTTTAGGCAATATACTTAAGCATACACAGGGGGCGTAGCTCAGATGGTAGAGCGCTCGCTTAGCATGTGAGAGGTACCGGGATCAATGCCCGGCGCCTCCAATCTTTATTGGGTTCATATAGATATATTATAGAATTTCTAATTGTTGAAAACTAGCAACAATCAATGGGGGCGTAGCTCAAATGGTAGAGCGCTCGCTTAGCATGTGAGAGGTACCGGGATCAATGCCCGCGCCTCCAATCTTTATTGGGTTCATTTAGATTGATAATAGGATTTCTAAATGTGGAAAACTAGCAACAAACAATGGGGGCGTAGCTCGGATGGTAGTGCGCTCGCTTAGCATGTGAGAGGTACCGGGATCAATGCCCGGCGCTTCCAATCTTTACTGGGTTCATTTAGATTGATAATAGGATTTCTAATTGTTGAAAACTAGCAACACTCAATAAAGGCGTAGCTCAGATGGTAGAGCGCTCGCTTAGCATGTGAGAGGTACCGGGATCAATGCCCGGCGCTTCCAATCTTTACTGGGTTCATTTAGATAGATAATAGGATTTCTAATTGTTGAAAACTAACAACAATCAATGGGGCGTAGCTCAGATGGTAGAGCGCTCGCTTAGCATGTGAGAGGTACCGGGATCAATGCCCGGCGCTTCCAATCTTTACTGGGTTCATTTAGATTGATAATAGGATTTCTAATTGTTGCAAACTATCAACAATCAATGGGGGCGTAGCTCAGATGGTAGAGCGCTCGCTTAGCATGTGAGAGGTACCGGGATCAATGCCCGGCGCCTCCAATCTTTATTGGGTTCATTTAGATTGATTATAGGATTTCTAATTGTTGAAAACTAGCAACAATCAATGGGGCGTAGCTCAGATGGTAGAGCGCTCGCTTAGCATGTGAGAGGTACCGGGATCAATGCCCGGCGCCTCCAATCTTTACTGGGTTCATTTAGATTGATAATAGGATTTCTAATTCTTGAAAACTAGCAACAATCAAAGGGGGCGTAGCTCAGATGGTAGAGCGCTCGCTTAGCATGTGAGAGGTACCGGGATCAATGCCCGGCGCCTCCAATCTTTATTGGGTTCATTTAGATTGATTATAGGATTTCTAATTGTTGAAAACTAGAAACGTCCGATGGGGGCGTAGCTCAGATGGTAGAGCGCTCGCTTAGCATGTGAGAGGTACCGGGATCAATGCCCGGCGCTTCCAATCTTTATTGGGTTCATTTAGATTGATAATAGGATTTCTAATTGTTGCAAACTATCAACAATCAATGGGGGCGTAGCTCAGATGGTAGAGCGCTCGCTTAGCATGTGAGAGGTACCGGGATCAATGCCCGGCGCCTCCAATCTTTATTGGGTTCATTTAGATTGATTATAGGATTTCTAATTGTTGAAAACTAGCAACAATCAATGGGGGCGTAGCTCAGATGGTAGAGCGCTCGCTTAGCATGTGAGAGGTACCGGGATCAATGCCCGGCGCTTCCAATCTTTACTGGGTTCATTTAGATTGATAATAGGATTTCTAATTGTTGCAAACTATCAACAATCAATGGGGGCGTAGCTCAGATGGTAGAGCGCTCGCTTAGCATGTGAGAGGTACCGGGATCAATGCCCGGCGCCTCCAATCTTTATTGGGTTCATTTAGATTGATTATAGGATTTCTAATTGTTGAAAACTAGCAACAATCAATGGGGGCGTAGCTCAGATGGTAGAGCGCTCGCTTAGCATGTGAGAGGTACCGGGATCAATGCCCGGCGCCTCCAATCTTTATTGGGTTTATTTAGATTGATTATAGGATTTCTAATTGTTGAAAACTTGCAACGACCGATGGGGGCGTAGCTCAGATGGTAGAGCGCTCGCTTAGCATGTGAGAGGTACCGGGATCAATGCCCGGCGCTTCCAATCTTTACTGGGTTCATTTAGATTGATAATAGGATTTCTAATTCTTGAAAACTAGCAACAATCAATGGGGGCGTAGCTCAGATGGTAGAGCGCTCGCTTAGCATGTGAGAGGTACCGGGATTAATGCCCGGCGCCTCCAATCTTTATTGGGTTCATTTAGATTGATTATAGGATTTCTAATTGTTGAAAACTAGAAACGTCCGATGGGGGCGTAGCTCAGATGGTAGAGCGCTCGCTTAGCATGTGAGAGGTACCGGGATCAATGCCCGGCGCTTCCAATCTTTACTGGGTTCATTTAGATTGATAATAGGATTTCTAATTGTTGCAAACTATCAACAATCAATGGGGGCGTAGCTCAGATGGTAGAGCGCTCGCTTAGCATGTGAGAGGTACCGGGATCAATGCCCGGCGCCTCCAATCTTTATTGGGTTCATTTAGATTGATTATAGGATTTCTAATTGTTGAAAACTAGCAACAATCAATGGGGGCGTAGCTCAGATGGTAGAGCGCTCGCTTAGCATGTGAGAGGTACCGGGATCAATGCCCGGCGCCTCCAATCTTTATTTGGTTTCATTTAGATAGATAATAGGATTTCTAATTGTTGAAAACCAGCAACAATCAATGGGGGCGTAGCTCAGATGGTAGAGCGCTCGCTTAGCATGTGAGAGGTACCGGGATCAATTTCTGGCGCCTCCTATCTTTATTGGGTTCATTTAGATTGATAATAGGATTTCTAATTCTGGAAAACCAGCAACAATCAATGGGGGCGTAGCTCAGATGGTAGAGTGCTCGCTTAGCATGTGAGAGGTACCCGGATCAATGCCCGGCGCCTCCAATCTTTATTGGGTTCATTTAGATTGATAATAGGATTTCTAATTGTTAAAAACTAGCAACAATCAATGGGGGCGTAGCTCAGATGGTAGAGCGCTCGCTTAGCATGTGAGAGGTACCGGGATCGATGCCCGGCGCCTCCATTCTTTATTGGGTTCATTTAGATTGATTATAGGATTTCTAATTGTTGAAAACTAGCAACGACCGATGGGGGCGTAGCTCAGATGGTAGAGCGCTCGCTTAGCATGTGAGAGGTACTGGGATCAATGCCCGGCGCTTCCAATCTTTACTGGGTTCATTTAGATTGATAATAGGATTTCTAATTGTTGAAAACTAGCAACTTTCAATGGGGCGTAGCTCAGATGGTAGAGCGCTCGCTTAGCATGTGAGAGGTACCGGATCAATGCCCGGCGCCTCCAATCTTTATTGTGTTCATTTAGATTGATTATAGGATTTCTAATTGTTGAAAACTAGCAACAATCAATGGGGGCGTAGCTCAGATGGTAGAGCGCTCGCTTAGCATGTGAGAGGTACCGGGATCAATGCCCGGCGCTTCCAATCTTTACTGGGTTCATTTAGATAAATAATAGGATTTCTAATTGTTAAAAACTAGCAACAGTCAATGGGGGCGTAGCTCAGATGGAAGAGCGCTCGCTTAGCATGTGAGAGGTACCGGGATCGATGTCCGGAACCTCTAAATATTTATTGAATCTTTCGAATGTATAGCTGATTAGTGAATTGTTAAAACTACCAACAATGGATAGGAGCTTCGTTGAGATGGTAGATCGCTCGCTCAGTATGTAAGAGGTACTTGGATACACAGCGCCTCCAAATCTTTAATGAATCAATAAGATTGATTGTTCTACATATTGTTGAAACTAGCAACAATCGAGGCAAAAATGTATGAATGAGAAGTGTAGATATGGTAAAGCTTATTTTAGATTGACGCGGCTGCCAATTTTTTATTGTACGTTGAGTGATAATTTGTTGATAATTAGCAATAATGAAATGAATATTAAATATATATATATAGTCGATATTATAGAAGAGATCATACACAAAATAGTCTAAACACTGACTCATGTCAGGAATACTAATAACAGTTCTAACTAGCAACATAGATAGATATAAACAATAATGTTCAATGCCATGAGTTTGGTATAAAAAAACTATATACGTACACCATTCAACTTTAATATTCAGATTTTCCATCTATATCGTAAAAATAACAGTAAAGTGGTTAGTGCACCACCTTTTAAAATGTATTACAAGTAATAATACAATAGATTAGAAATAAAAGAAATGTTTATACTAGCGCGATATTATTTTCTCTATTATTCTTCTTACACCAAAAACAGTTAAAGCTATGACATCCTGGGGAAAAAAGGTTTACATCAGTGTTATTTTACCGAAGATATGTTTATTTATGGTCGCCATAAAGATTATGAATCCATGATAAAATGATTTGCTTTTTTTTAAATACACCGATTCCACAATAATTTCATATCTTCAATATGTATTTCTGAATCAAATGTAAATGACATCGAAGTTATATCACGCAATGCTTATCCAAAAATAGTTTTTGATCAGTGGGACTAATCATTTATTAATTGGTAGATAAAAAAACAAGAAAAGAACATAAATAGACCACCAATTTAGTTTGAATTTACTCATATATGACATATATTTTACTATTAATGTAATTATTTATAATACCTATGTATGTCGTTGATGGAGCATAGATTAAATTGCTTTGTATAAATGTCACCACAGATATTGTGATCGATACATATTCATGTATATAAATAAATATATCATAGCACTTTTTTGTTATTTTTAAGTTATTAAAAGAAGTATGTATATTACTTTGAGTTTTCAGTTGGAATTATTAATTTAGACGTAACGTAATGAAATATTGAATAAAGCAAACACTGAAACTATTACATATTTTAATTAACTCTACAAAATGTTCAATTGACGTTTTTTGGTCATAATATGGTCATGGCTACTCTTTGATTTCCTCTTCTTTTATGTGAACGGATTCTGTTTTTATCTATTGGCACAAGTTCATTTTGGGTGATATAAAAAGGACAAATCGACATGTAGTCACAAGTACAGTCAAAAGCACTAGTATCACACGTATATTTAGCTAGTACTGCTTTATCATTTTACTAAGCAAATAATATTACTATATCTCTAGAAATAATTATGGGATTACAAGATACCCAAATATTAAATTCTATATGAGTGATAACATTTTTGGAAAGAACACTATTTTCAAACTATCCTAGACTGTACTGGCTGCGTGTGACAAGAAAATATTATTCAATGCTGACGATATCCTTTTACCAGTGTCCTATCAATGACGTGGAACATATCCGACTCAAAATGTCAAAGATTCAATTCCAAACGTGACCACCAAAATTCAATTTGGAATTGTAATTGCGGATGTCATGATCATTGGTTTTTCGTTATTACTTGTTCTGACAGTTTGTTTTATGCCATAGAAATAATAATAGATTTTTTTTGAGAACCCTACAATTTTTACTTTATCGGAAACTCTTACAGTTATTGCCAAATATAGCAAAAAATGTTTTTTTTATAAATACTATGGCATTGTTATGTATTCTCAATAACTGGTTGCGATATATTTATAAAAGTACAAAATGAGAGAGGTTCAAACAGCTACAAATTTGGAACAAGTTCAAACTTTAGCTACAAAATTCAACTATATTTAGAATTCGACTTTATAAAAATAAATTTGGAAATTTAGCGCATTAGAATTTTATTTTGGACTTATTATTAACCTAGAATTCGTGACTCAAATATTATTTTTACTTACACATTTTGGATAAGGACAAACCAAGTATTTATTGCATTCATTTCATTTCAGTGTCTATTATATATATATATATATATATATATATATATATATATATATATATATATATAATATATATATATATATATATATATATATATATATATATATATATATATATAATATATAAACATAATTTCCATTGTGATTGCACTATGACCTTAGACAAAACTTAGGCCCAATTGATTGGCCGAATTAAAAACCAATTATAAGAAATCTAACTAATTGAAACAGCTTACTAATTTTAGGGATTAAAATAATAACGAGAAATTCCCAAATATCAGACAAAGCAACATCGGTATTGTAACTTATTTTGTGTGTAAATGGAAATACAAATATTATTGTTCAAGGACATTTCTCTTGAAACTTTGACATTAAAAATAATAACGAGGAAAAAACTTTTAATTTTTGCATAGAATAAAAAATGTATAACTTATTTCAAAGTAATATATAAACAGTAAACAAAAAAGCGAATAAAAAATGTAAAATGGAATGTTGTTGAAAATCAAATAAACGCAAATCTGTCTGAGACCTGTCAAGAACATACGCGTCTATTAGAAATATTTCCTACAAGTGACTTATTTAATCATGGAGAGTGCGTACATCTATTATAAATTTTCATCTCAAATTAATTCGATTACACATCGCTTAAATGTAATGGATCAAGTTGGCTTCTGTATATACTGACAGCTAGAACGAGTATCGGAAAATGTATTCCCACAGAAATAATTAACGATGTTTTCGCACCAATCAAACTTTAAAAAAAAAAAACATACGTGACGTAGATTAAAAACCGGTGCGAATACAATTTCAATACAAACGTGTGGCCCACGCTCAGTTTCTTATTAGGTTTTATACCAATTTATCTGTAGATATAAAAACCAATAAAAGAAATCAGTTGTGAAATGCAAAACACTAATTAAAAATTTCTCATTATATATTAAACAACAAAACAATTGATTAGAAATGATAGTATTAATTGTGATTTTGAAATTATGTTCTTTGATAACTTTTCAATTGAATATTTAATTAGTTTAATTCAATGCCGCTTTTCATAGTATTAATGAAAATATTGATAAATTCATAGTAGATTAAAAACGTATAGACAAAATTTCATTTCATTTTAATGGTTTGCAAATATATCAAGAGTTTTGCGAATTAAATTTTACTATAGAGTATACAGGCTAGATAAGTACAAGGACACATATTACAAACAAAAATATTAAATCAAATTTGATAAATAATGCTCAGGAGAGATAAATCCCGTAAGGCTCTCTGAGGGCACGATCATAGTAGTTTAATAATAAATAGGAGACGCTCATGCGTACTTTCAATGTCACTACCACATGTACTGCAATACGCAAGCGCGTAAAACTTCATTCTATATTCTTCTGTAATTTTTGACTGTGTATCCCTTAGTAGAGCTTTAAGGTTTTGAGGAATATTTATAGCATATCACGGAGAGCTAGTAGTTGCATGTCGTATATGGAGTGGTTGTGGTTAAATAATAGTTTGGTCATTTTGAAAGATTTCGTATGAAAATTTGAGTTAAAGAATGTATTAAGATGTAAATAAATTAATAGTTGAATATAATGAAAATCAGAGACAAGTTGTAAGCAAACCGAATAAAAGAACATGCATATTTTGATAAATGCAACGCGTGAAGCGTGTAAAGAAGCAATGAATGGTGAAAAGTTATTCGATTGGGACAAGGTGTATGCATGTATTACAGCCACAAGCTACCAGTGTTAGAAGCGTCGAACTATGAACCCGTACTGGTACGATTTGTTATTTGTAGTGCATGTTATGTAATGTTATTTATTTATTAAAGTTGTGTAATTAAACTCCAACTGAGAATTATCGATTTGCTTGTCAAAATGAATTCATTGAACACGCGATGGAATTAGTCGTAGTTATTGCTATTACACGTATAATTTACCTATAATGAATCATCGATTTATTTGCATTAGATTTATTATAACAATAAAGGCCATCTGTAAATTAACTGCCAGTAGCGCATACCTCAGTTGCAGACTAAAATAATGGATAGGTTTTAATTTATTATTATACTCGTAGTTTGAACGCCATATGAATCCTCCTTATGCAGCAATGGTAACCTGACATTCGTAGTGGATACCATTGTTTAAAATACTATACTCAGCTTGGTTGTAGGTACTTTTGTTTTAAATTCTGGCAATCATAATTGTTGTTGTTACTAAGTATATAACATTTAAGTAAATATGGCTCCGATAGAAATTTGTTAATCAAACAACATAATTTAAATTGTAAATTGCATGCTAGATTGCTATGACGGAATGAATTCCTTATGAGAATGATTGTTTGCTTTGCGTAAGCTGTCAAAATTATGTACATAACTAATATTTAGCAATCAGACAAATATTAATGTATATACATATATATATAATTAATTGCATACTATTGTTAGTACTTCCGTATTTGTAATATCAAAAAATCTCAACAAAAAAAAAACGCGCAATAAAAAATAATAATTAACAAGTCGAATTATCCTAATGCCATTTCGAGATCTTTCTAAATAATTGTTAGAATCTAAACGCGATTTATTTAAAATATACACTCTAATTTTGATATTTGAATAATAAAATATTAATTCCTGCACATGTAAATGCATTCTTCAAACTTATTTTTATTTTAAACTAATAAGAACAGGATTCGTAATTTAAATATTTAAAATAACGTAAAACGACGAAAATAATTACGCCTAATTTATAAGCAACCTTAATTTTTTTTGTCATAAATAGTTGGTTTAGATTTGGTTTTCAAAAATTAAACGTATACCTTCCAGCCTTTTTATTAAAAATTAAAAATTTCATAATGTACAAACTTTATATATTTCCGTTAAATATACAGCATTTCATGATTACAATACTTCCTTCTGTAGACTAAGTTGCAAGTAAAATGTGGCAAATTCCCAGAATTCTTTTAGGTATATCAATACAAGTATCACATAAAATATAAAGACAAAGCGATTGATATTCATAAACTTATGTAATGCGAATAACGTGATCGAATTCTGAAAAAGTCCCGTCTCGTTTAGTTAAGTATAGGAGTGTATTTTTAGATACACGTTTCGTTACCAATAAAGTAAACATGGTGTGTTACCTCAAAATGCTGTTACTATTGATTTTAAAAAACCTTGACCTTGCTATGTCACTCTATAAGTCTAAAATTAAATAAAACCAATTGTAACTTTGTCATCTTGAGATTATATATCGAATTATCTATAGAAATAACTAGATTATTTAAAATTATAATAGACCATTTCGACCATTTTGCATATATTTGGCTTATTTAGAATAGAAATAAACATATTTATGTTAAATGTTTACGTATACATATCTAGGGGCTAGTTAACCATTTGATACAGTGCATTTCGGTGGCTTACGGAAACCTAATTAATAATTACTACTAGTATTGATTATCACAGTTTATAGTTGTGTAGTGGTATATCTTATTGATTCATCCTACTGACGTTTAAGCTTTTTTCTAAACTAACAACAAAACTCCTGTGGCAACAAATACCGTTGTACAGTTATGTTAATGTTGTATAATTATGTTAATGTTGTATAGTTATGATAATGTTGTATAGTTATGATAATGACCAAATGTATCAATATTTGACATACAAAATAATTCTCTCTCGGTCCTTTGATACCTAGAGGACTGCATAAGAATTGAAGGAGCTATTCTAGTTGTTATTAAATGCATTTCTTTACGAGTCCTAAAAATCATGTACATACATATAAAAAGATTGCATTTGTTTGTATGCCAAAAATAGTTATTTATGTAACGAGTGTTAAAAGTGTTATTCTATTTTATGAGTGGGAAGTTTGCGATACGATGCGAAGCCTAGTGGAGCAACCCCACGAACAACAACAAAGACTACCGATTAAAGCATGTCTTAAACTAAACTAAACTAAACTATAACAGGAAGCGTGTTTTATTTCCTGCTTTTAAATGAAACTTAAAAGAAACTAATAGTTTTTACGAGTATCTTTTACAACAAAAATTGTTGCCTATTTGGCAATATGAAACGGTATATTGATTAGTAGAATTAAAATGATATCAACTTGGCATTGTAAATGTAGGCTCTGCGTGTGATGAGGGTAAAAGACCCAGAAACAGAGATGTCTGTGTGAGACATTAGTTCATTTAATAATATAAAATAAAGCAAGTCTCGACACGTTATACGGACGTTTCTAATTGGACTCATTTATATGCTATGTTAACATACTCTGATTAGAATGTTCTGTTATGTCCGCCATCATCGCCTTTCGAGTTACGACAAATTACTTAACACTAGCATCGTGTTTATGTGGTCAATAAATGTTTCAGCATCTTTAACGGAGAATTATAGGATACATGAAGGTTAATCAAAAAGGGTTATTATATTTTCTGTTTTAAGGAAATTTATTTCAAACATATTCAAAACTCTAATGGCCAATATATTGCGACAAATAGAAAATATCAAAATCACTGTGACAACTGCTTAAAAATGGCATTTTTGTTGAATGAATTCGCTTTAGGTCTTGTGGAAATAATATTGGCTGCTGTTATGTATTCTGAGCGTCGAACGTTTTCGTAGATTTTCACATTTAGATGTTCAACTTGATATGTTCAAATAACAATTATTTACGGAGTAAAAACTTGTTTACGAAATTGTTGTATTGAAAATAGAAGAGAATTTGAATAAAATGTACATAATGTTTTTTGAATGCTGGTTGCATTGCAAACAAATATAAAATGGCTGTTTTAAATGGAGCATATTTTATTATTTTCCTTTAATTGTTTTGATTATGGTTTAAAGGAATAAGTTTCTTTATTTATATTATATATTTTCGTTTATACTACGTATAAGGTAGAATAAATTTGCGATTTGGTCTCGCGCTTTTTGTTCGGTACAAGTTTAAGTCAATCAATATGTTAATTTAGTAATAACTCGTTTTGGTGTCAAAATAAATATATATATTTGACATTTGTTATGTCCGAAAGACAAGATGTGATTAGTATGTATCTCGAATAAATTGATAATGTTCTTTTCGTACATTTAGTGCAACACCGAACCAGTTAGTGCCGGACAAACGAGCAGGCCAATTATTACCTTCCCGTTTTGATGGGGGTTAGAAACGTCCCTGACCAGAGCAGAGCAGGCTGCCAACTTCTCAGTTAGGTCGGGGTAGATTGGAACTTGAAAATAGAATAAAAATACTTCGGTGGGCGCTTTGTGTTTCCAATTTATCTCTACACTACAAAATAACCTTCACCTACATAAACCATAAAAAAATATGAAGACGAAATGGTTAAATACGTAAACGAGGAAAACTTAAACTATACGGATAATCGACAACTCAGATAAAAATAAGCCGTATACTAAGATTTTTAGTTTTTATCTTCATTGAGCGACTTCTGTACTTTCATAAATCAACAGCTCAGACTAATTTATAGTTCACATATTACGTAATTTGCGTCTACAGAATTAGCAAGGAAAATTGTTTGAACTTTTTTTCGCGTAAAATTTGCATATATATAATATTACGAATAACGTAGCACAGTAATGTTGCTGTAATTTATCTTGTGGTTAAGTACAGCCGGCGATTTACAAGAAATTTAAATTTTCGGATGAGTTTTGGATTTTCATGAAAAATTCCACTCAAATGCTATATATAAAACAAAAGTATGTCCTCCATTAGTGACGTCATAATTTAACTCATTCACATCACTCTTGTAAATTTTTTATACAAATTCTAACCTAACGTGTCTAGCTCGGCATTATACGAGTTTTTATATAAGGATAATTGTATTTCTTATTGTAGCATCATTTCTTTTTAAAACACCAAAAATCTTTTTTTGAAAAAAACCCCTTATGTATGTATTTTGTATTGGTTCCATCTTGTATGCATTTTTTAATTTTTTTTATAAGAAATTGTGAAATATAATGATACGCACACGAAGAAGAATTGTGTCGATTCATTTCAATTTGTGAAACAAGTTCAGAAAAGTTTCAGCAACGTAGTTTTTCAGTAAAAGTTTTCGAAATGGCAGTTGTGAAAATCGCACCCATCCGAGTAGGTTGGAATCGCTTGGATAACAACCAGAAAGTGCTTTGGCAATGTTTGAGACTCGCTCAGGCCAACATAAATGAAGATTAATATTTTTAAATTCATATTTTGTTGCTTTTGACGTCCGCGATGTGTGTATGTTTCATTTGTACAAGCACTCAAAAATAAATCTCACGTATAACAATTTGACAACTTCATTCATATTTTTAATGTCGATTGTCTAAGTGACATTAAGTATATTATTGAAAATCTTTAATGACAAGATACACATATATACATTTGACGCTCAGCGTTACTTTTAAGTCTTATTTCACAACTTACATGCGTCAAAAATTATGAAATCACTGAAATGTCTCTTCTACTAGATAAAATTAGTTATGATAAATCTTAATTTAGAAAAAATATTAATAATTGTTTTATTTATTTATTTATTAGTTTTTTTCTCGCAAATATCATAGTTATGTTGATTATCATAATAGAACACGTTTTATAGCTAGACACTTTACGTATTGTAAAATAACGGCAACGTTAAAAGGCATTGAACCTTTTGCGCTTCCCCGACAGCAACAGTAACGTTATGATATAAATTATGCAAAATGAGTTATAAACAATTTGACAACCAAATATATACGCAGATTATTCAGTACCAAGCGTAATGGTAATTTGAAACTCAGCGATAAAAAAAAAAACGCAGCATTTGTCAGAAGTTGATGATAATGAACATGATGATGGTACCATATGATATCAGTTAACGGTGATCCAATCAACTAATTAATCAACACTGTCTCTCTTCATCTATTACTCTTTCGCCATCTCTTATTCTCTATACAGTCTATGCGGATTCCAATATTTGTGAAAGGCGTGCGTACTGTGGATGATAATTTCATTTAGAGAATTGATTGATTTGAGCAAATCGAAAATCTATGAATAATAAGTGTTTTGAATTTACATATCTTTTATGTGTGCCACTTTTGTTTATATTGATAAGATGCCAATTTGTTATACATAAATGTGCGTTTTATTCATTCATTTGGCTAGTTGATTGATTGAGTTTCATTGGCTAATTATTCTTTTGATTACTTTTTAATTAAAAATTAATTACGATTTCAGTGGCACTTTATTGCGGTTGTGCATATAAATACAAATATATATATTGAATATAGGATTTCTCTGTTCATTGTAAAGCAAAAAAACATCTGCAGTGCCTCCTACTAGGCTTTCTTATACGTAATAGGTATATTTTCATTAGATAGGAAGAATATTAAAATGTAACAGTTAAGAAAATATAATAATCATTGCGTATATTAAAAATTACTATATTCATATAAACTAAAAACCTAACAAATTATTTATTTATAATATTTTTAATATTAAATAACCTTTGAAATATTTTTACACTCAATCTATTTGTCATAAGCATAATTTCTCATACCTACGTAACCATGGCAACATTAATAAGGAATTTAAAATTTTCAATAGCAGTTTTCTTGTAATCAGTACTCTATTGAAGAAAATTTTCAAACAAAAGTTGTGCATAATATTAATATCTTTCATTTAAATACTACTATATTTTCTGTAAGTCCAGCCGTTCTGGAGATATTGCAGAATCCGCAAAAAGGACGGAATTCCGAAAATAGTTAGACTTGACTCAGGGAAGGTCAAAAGGTGTTTACCCGTTAAAATCTCGAGTTCGAACATTGTTATCATTACTAAACTTACGTATACTTTGTATAAGAGAGTAAAAAAGACAACAGTAAAAAGCTATTTAAAAATCCATTTTACTTATACTCTTAAAAGCGCAAGTCAATTAATAGACGAAGTGAACAACAGTGACTTTCTATTTAAGAATAATATAAAAACTGACTTACGTATTTCAGTAGTTATAACATATATCGTTTTAGTTAATTATTAAAAGATAATTATAATTAATTTTTATAGTTATGAAAGAAATAAAGGAACATTATTGGACTTTCAATTATAAATAGAGACTATTATTAAGATGTGAAAGGAAAAAGAAATATTGTGGCTGGATATCTAAAAAACAACATTTTTAAGAGAAATTTATGATTTTATATAAAATTTTGTTTTACTAATATAAGGACAGGTTTTTTTAAACATTTATTTGATATTATTTTAAATATACTTATTTGTATTTTGAAAATAGTTTCTAGAATTTTTTTTTATTGTATATTACTATTTATCTTTCAATAATTGAGAAATAAATGTTCTTTGGTTCAATCAGACATTAGCCATTAAAATATCAAAAGAATGTTGACTGAAAGGTTGACTAGAACGATTTATATGAGTGATGTAAATGGAGTGAAAACTTCCGGAATTAATGGATGAGCATGACTGGTATTAGTGTAAAAGTTATTACGAAGCTGAATAAAAGAGAGTGTATGTTTGCATTTAAAGAATGACTTTTGTAGTTATCAATTTTAATAAATTCGAAATTGGCTGAGACAATTTTCTCATTGATACAGGTGATTAAAATGGAAACCAATTTTCATCGCCATGCGATAATGATCTAACAATCGAAACGCGCCTTGACTGTAACGAAAACTTAATAGAGTCCATACAGAAAATAATAATAATAGACTTTGGACCTAATATACACAAATACAACTATATATCATTAATATGAATTTTTATTAATGTATATGTTGTGCTTTAAATATGAATTAAATTACGTAATTTATTTTGTAATTGATTAACTGATTGAATGATTCCGTAAACTATCATTATATCGTAACAATAGAAACCAAATCAGCTACAACAATGTAGGTTGCATTTGTTTAAGCATTACTAAAATAAATCAACAACATAACAGAGAAATTAACTTGTACAAGATGTTAAACGAACATATGCACCAAAAAATGCGTACTAGTAGTTAGTAGTTGTTGCAGTGATTTCGTAGAATTGAATAAACTAATATAATTTTAATATAAATCGGAATAGGAAACTAAACGTTGAACAAATATGTTTTTATCCAGAGAATATTTACATATTTAACATCTTTCTTTTTATATCCATACATGCAAATGCAATTTTGAAAGCTGTTGAAGGACACATCAACTTTGAATTGAATTAATTTTATTTTAGCGTTATTCTCCCTCATATTTTCAAAACGCAAGTCTTGCCATGCAAAATATATTACAGACGAGAACGTGTATGCTAACTTTGTTCATGATTTAATAAACACAATAAAATGCCATCAACCCCAACAAAGATTTTTGAGGATAAATTAAATTTTAGCATTGCATCACTAGTAAAATCACTTTTACCGCGCTTCAATTTAGTTTAAATCTATTTTAAATTACTTTTAGTGTCTATTTATTTATAAAAATTTGTAGATTATTTTATTCTTAAAGCACGGCTTTCTTACCATAAATATAAATATATTTTTATACTTATAGGATGTCGATAAAATAAAACTATGACATAAATCAGAAATCACAATAATTATGTATGTATACAGAAATTTAAAAACATTTTGAAAATTAGGAAAATAATTAATACAATGTTTACTTTTACTATATTTATTCTGAGATAGTGACCACAATGTGTCAGCTTCATATTAAAAGCGTTTTATTAAAAAGCACCTTTAAATATAAATAAGATTGTCAATTTCTTAAAACCCCAATATCCTCTGTCATGAAATGGAACATAAACTTATATATTACAATTAGATTGTAATTTAAATCGTATTTATCGCATTTGTTCCCTTTTAAACCGTATCGTTTATTAATTATTAGCTACTCAAATTTTATATTAGTAGCGAAATCAATGGCGACACAAGAACTATATTAATTAAATTCCCACCAAATAAATGACTCGTTGTTACGAATAAGTTGATCTAGCTCAGATTTTAGTTAACGTGACCAATGAGCGTACTGGTAAACTGAGCTAATCACTTACTAAAACAGTGTCATCAACTATATAGAGTAGAAAACACTAAAAATCATATGATTATTTCGTCATAAGAATGATGTCAATTTATTTATTTATTTCAATATATTTTAAACAATGATAGTGAATAGTGTAATATTACAAGAATAGTTCATCAAAGAAATTAAATTAATTAAGACTCTAAACGTTAACCATTTAATATTAGATGATTTGATGTGATTGGCTTATGTATAAAAAAAAACATTTGCGATGATAGATAGTTGATATCTAAGTAAAATATTGCTTTGTAACTCGAAGTTGATAGTTAAATATCATATAAGAAATGGAGAATAAAATGGGGGAGATAAGATGTATGTAGCGGGTCTCAAGGCAAATGGCAAATCACACCATTTTAGATTGAAACACTCTAATATTTGTTTTAGTAGTATTTTGTCAAGGAATATAAAACTTGGGTCTCGGAATTAAAAGTTCTTCATTTTGTAGCTTAGGAACGTAAGCTTTCAGATGCCGGTTTAATTTATGTAAATACATTCAAATCTAATATGAAAATATACGGGTAAATATTAAAAATATTTTTAAAAATACTGTCATAATCCCCATCAGCATTTGCTATTCAAAAAAAAAACACGAGTAAATCTAAAATCATTAAAATACATTTCTATTTCTTTTCAAAATAAATAAGCAAATATATGTGTAATGGTCTACATTTCCAACTATAAAACACAAACAAAACATAAAACACTCAACGCCGTGCACCGTTAGGTCCACTCAAAATTTCGTATGAGTTTTACTGTGTACGTAATTATATTTTTGTTAAACTAAAATATAGGATACTTTGCGCGTTACATTCGAAATAATAAACATAAAAAATATAGAATCAGTAATTTTCAATTTTATTTGGAAAATTATATTTGCCGTAAAGTAAAATGTTTAATTTATTATGATTCGCACATTATTACAAAAAAAACCTGAAATTAATGGAAACATAATTGTAATATTTGAATTTGCTCTAAGTTATTAAATCCTGCTAAGAATTTTAAAATCGCAATAATTACAAAATTTCTAAACACCATACCTTCTTATTTGATAAACAAATAATACTGATTCATACGTATTCAACACACCTGGGACATTATTGATAAATAAATAAATAATTTAATTAATAAATTACTAATCAACAATTTAAAAAATGTGTGTTCCATACACAATAAAAGACATTATGCTACATATGTTTATTGCTGTATGAGGTCAGTTCACAGAGAACTTCGTATTTTTTTACGTATTGAGATTTTTTAAAAATAAACTAACATTGAGACCCAAATTCAAAACTCGTTCTTTAACCAAAAATTAGATTACTTCAAATTAATAATTGCATAATATTTGTTTTGTTTTTATGCAACAAAATCACTTTTCAGTTAAAAATGAACTATGAATACGGGTTTTACTATTTACATAACAAGGTCATCTACCACATTTATTTTTATAATTGCTACCGAAGTTACTTCATATAGTAACGTTGCTGGTGACCTTAAATAACAGAATCTATTTGGCTACTACTTACATCCACTAAAAGTACACGCTCAAACTAATTTACCTACGTTATAATAGAATAAGCATCAAAATGATGTTGCAATTTCACGTGAACCAAACGAAAACTTTTACGAATATTATTACACTTATGCTTTGAACAATTAAAAACACACAATTTGAAATATATTATTAAATTTTTGAAGCACTTTTATTGGTACGTTCGTGTCACTGAGTTAAATTCGTCACCATGTCATAGCGAGTAACAACGTGGCGTCTTTCAGTATATTCTCCGTCGGTTCTCGCGGCGTCGTTGGCGGCGTCGACGTTGACAGAACGACGCTCTTGGTACAACTGGCGCCGCTACCGGCATGTCGACCGTTCACCCCGCGTCGAGACATCCCGCGCGCTTCACACGTTACATATCATTTACTTATACACATTATAGAAATATGATGCAGAAATGACATATGTATATAAGTTACATACATCTTTGCAGAACAGACAATATATTATATATGTAAAGTTTTAGACCGAAATGTAGGTACTGATTGTAATTATAAGTATTCCATGTATCGAGAGCCTCAGTATTCAACTTATATGCACGATATGGTGACCAATTTATCTATAGTTCGTATATACGCGCTTAATAGAGCTACATATATATTTGTTAAATGTGGGTTTTGCATTTTGTGGAAGTAGTTTTTCTTACTGTAATGTATAGCATTAACTTATCGAGGTATATGAATAATAAATGATACCTAAGCATATGCAACCAACGATGCTTGCTTCTGATTCCGTTGATGAATTTAGTACGTATATATAAATTTACGTGTTTGTGGCTGCAACTCGTAATAATAATATAAAGCCTATGCGTATGCAACTCAGCTAGCGGTTTTGCTTGAGTAATATTTCTATTTTAACTGATTAGGATGTGGAGTCAATCATGTACTAATATGCGCGCATAAATGCATTTCTTTTTCGTGCACCCATGATTTATGTTTTAAAAGGATTAGAATTTTCCAACATTTAGAGAAAGAGCTTTAATTTTTTATTCCTTATACGAAGTAATGTTTCTATTTTAACTGATTAGGATGTTGAATCAATGAGAGAAGTATGCGCGCATAAATGCATCTCTTTTTTGTGCACCTATTGATTTCTGTTTCAAAAGGATTAGGATTAAAATTTTCCAACATTTAGAGACAGAGCTTTAATTTTTTTTATTTCTTATACGAAGTAATAAGTAAGTATTGTAATCATGATAAAAATCGATCTCGAGATTTTAACGGAAATATACGTCTTTTGACCTTCCCTGAATCGAGGCTGACTATTTTTGGTGTTACTTCTGTCTGTGTGTCTCTGGGTATGGGTCTGTGTGTGTGCCCGCACGCACGTGTTGTGTGTGTATGCGTGCGTGTGAGTGAGTGAATGTATGTTTGTGTGTGCACATATATGTATGTATACCTGTGCTACACTATACCTATCATATTAGAGCTTTGAAAATATACCGGATGTACGCCGTGTAGATGTGTCCGCCGCGCCGTACTTCGTTGCACCCCTAATACAAACTCGGGGAAATATCGCTTCTTCCGGTTAATAAAGCTTTGCCATGTTACTTTGTCGTCCCGTTGTTAGATGATTGTTGTTATATAAATAAATATTTACGTTTTATATTGCGAGTGTTTTTTAGATTAGGTTCTTCATTTCAAGCACTTATTTTATTTACTGACTTTTTTCTGTAATATTATTTTTATTTTAGTTAAAACACCTTAGATGCGTTTGAACTTTTATTATTATTATATGTTTTGTACAGATGTTATTTAATACGACAAAATACCCATGAAATAGTGAATATATTATGTACCGCTTTAACTTGAATTTACTTGTTTCTGTTAAAATGCATAATCAAGTCGACTGTACTACTCCGTAGCGCTATGTGCTCTATGATGAACAGTGTTGTAGATTGTGTGTATTACTCAGTGTATCAACGAAATATTCATGTAAATTTATAGAAACAAGTATTAAATTATTTACATATATTTACTTTCATCTATTGTTTCTTTGAATCACTGTTTAGATGCTCCAACATTTTTAAGACAAAAGTTAAAATAGAGTATGAAAAAAAGTATTGAACGATATGATTTGTTAAAACAAGATCATAGTATTCGTGTTAATTATAATAATTTATAGTTTTAACACTATTTAAGTATGCGGCGATTTTAATTCGCATCTGTAGAATTTGAAACTGTAAGTGATTCAATATATACACATACATTTTATTTATAATTCATGTAATATGCAAAGTTGAAAGGTGCATTACCAAATTGGTGTAAGCTCCTTTTTTGTTATCAAAAACACAATTTAAACAACAAAAGGCCATATGAAATAAATAATGCTTAACGTGATATTGATTCGGCATTAAAATGCTAATTTTCAATTTATATTGGTATATAAGTTACCCTCCTTTATTGAAGTTTGTTTGAAATGCTCTCGTTTCGCCGTTGGCAGAGACCACTCAACCCAAACTTTCTTTATATACACTTTATGTGTGGAATGATTACTGAGAATACTAACTAAACTTTTACCAAAATGCAATATCTAATAGAAATATGTATCAATGAATAATCAATAGCTTTGATACTAAGATAATAATAGCTTTTAAATGTACAGTCTGTAAGTTTCAGAGTGTCAGAGAAGCTTTCATATATATGTATTCCGTAGACTGGAGTAACTTGCAGAGTCCAGAAAACGTTGTAATATTGATTTTAGAATTGTATGTTTTTTTAATCGAAACAGAGTGACCTTGAAGTATAAAGGAGAAGCGAAATTAATTTTCAACTGGTTGAGTTGGTATAATTACTTTTTTTTAAATATTGTGGAAATAAATTAGACACCATATTGAAATCAGAAAACTAATTTTTAGCTGCGGTACACTGCTTTATTGATAGTTAACTTTATTTCCACCCTAGTTTCCTTCATTCCCGATGCAATTCTATAAATGCACGTAAACACTCGCTATATACACTTAGGGGTGGTTAACCCTTAGCATGACTAATACTCGACACGATACCACATCTAGCTGACCAGGTGGAATGGTTCGCATTTAAGGAAAAAATGAATCATGCTATATTACTATGTTTTTCTTCAATAGTTGAATTGCAATATGTTTATAAAACTAATAGGAAGTTGATTTGAGGAAAGCTAACATCTAATTGCACCAGTAAAAATTAATGCTAATCATAGATAAAACTAATTTGTTTACTTTATATGGTGGAAATATATAATAAACAGCGCTAAATTGAGCAAAAAAATTATATTTAGTAAAATTAATCTAATTTGATAAATTTATTTTTGAATGTAGATTTGTTAACGAAATACAACAAAAATAATCTCCGATTAAAATTAATTCGTGTTGGTACAACCGAGTATAAATCGACATAAATCGTAGCGTTTCCAAAACGAAACCAGATTAATAACCTATACAAATATGTTTGTAGTTTCTTCTACGTAGTGGTCTACCAGTTGAGATATAAAGGATAATAAAATACAAAGTTTTAAAATCAAAGAAATATTCATTATATATTATTAATTATTACCAAAAATTTGTTACTTTTATAAAATACCTTACAGAATATACTCTCCAATACTACAATATTTTGAATATATCACTGGCCTTTTAAACATTTCTCGCTCTATTTTGTACAATTGATGTCAAATCTCAAATTATTTTAGTCAATGTTTTTCTATTAAAATATTAATGTTTTATTAAATATAAATTTCCATACCTACGTAACTATGGCAATGTAAATAAGAAATTTAAGAATTTCAATAACAATTTCCTTGTATCCGGTACACTTTTCGAAGAAAATTTTTAAACAATAGTTGTACAAAACATTAATATATTTAATTTTAAATGCGTAAGTGCAGCCATTTTGAAGATATTGCAAAAACAGCAAAAAATAACGAATAAACTTGCACTTCTGCTTTGAATATTAGTTTCAAAAATAAAAAGTTTTCTTGCCAGCCCTATACAAATCTTAAGAGTTTCATAATTTTACTTTCAACAGTTTTGCTTGTAGAACGGCCACACGCACACAAACTTGCAGACGCACACACATTCCAAAAATAGTCCTACTCGATTCAGAATTGGTCAAAAGATTTTTTCATGATTACAATACTTCCTTACTAAAGAGCAGGAATTGGTCGGCATCCTCCACAATCGATTTATAAAAACAACTTTTGCTTGTTAAGATATAAACAATATATAAACGTAAAAATAACAAAAAGAAAGCCATCCTCCATGCATTATTTTCCTTGCTAGAGCAGTGTAACAACATGTCAGACTGAAACTATCGATTACAGCATGTCCTAAACTAAACCAACAGCAAAAGCGTGAAGTATCACCTTTTCTGTATGGAATTGATTTTTTTACAATATCTCATCAAACCTGTATTGCCATACTATAGTTTTAGCGATGTTTACATCACCCTCCACGTCATCTTGCCAAAGTATATCCTACTGATAGAAGTACTGAAGCAACTCAATATGCTGGATATCCAAACAACAAAATTCTCAGGAAACCGTACTCGTTTGTTCATAATAAAAAAATTCAGTACTCTGGCAAGAGCCTTGTAAAACAATTCAATATTTCACGGATAAAACGAATATTCTATTACTTTTTCTGTCTCGTAATATATATTTAGTATATATTTACCTTTTATATAAGAAAATGAAATACCGTTCTTATGAAATTCAAAACGACGGAGCAAGCTGCGCAATATGTCATTATAAAGACACTAGACACGAAGATGCGTTAGTCTTATCCTTTTTAGAACCATTTCTTGGTAGTTTAACGTGCCCATTATAATTCCCCTAAACTTCATGTAACAAGGTTAAAAACTTTTTAACTATTTCTGTAGCAACTTCGTTTTTAAATCCTATAAAATGTTCTCTTTATATTCTTCTGTTGATCTTCGCTATTATGAATGCATGTCGAAGGTTTTAAAAAATAACTATATTAATTATTTAGTTTCAATTTCAAAACAGTAATATTTTAAAGAATAACACTTTTTTAATCAATGATTATATATGTATTATCCAGTTATGTATAACCAAACAACTATTGAATTTTGAAATCATCAAACTCAAAATAATAATCTGTATTTATCTGTTTTTCACCAATTCTTTACCAAGAGATGATTACGTTTTAATATAAATCGCAAATATCTGTAAAATTTTAATTTTACATGAAACAGTTATTAATATGATAATATTTCATCGATAATCGGGTAAGAATGATTTACGCGCGTATTCTAACCTGTGCAGTAATAAATTCCATTAGAATTTTAGCAAATATATGTATGCATTACGCTGAATAATAAATGAACATGGTTTAAATTCTGTAATCAGTCTTGGATTAAGATGAAAGCACAAGTTATACGCTTATAGAATACATTTATGAAACTGCTGTGATATATTTAATCAGGCGTTGCATTTCTCTTAAGATAGTTTTTGTTCATCGTTTTTTGGTCTGGGTTTTAATATGTACGTATCAAGTTTAGAAACGAGGGCTGCGCGTTCGTGCAGTGTAATTCTTTAATAGAATTTTAATATCATCTTGTAGATGTGATGAAACGTTTTGTCTAGGATCAGAAGTAATTTGGATATCGTGAGCCTATACTGTACAGATATAATTGTGTGAAATATACAGTTTAACCAGAAGTAAAGGCTTACTTAAACTGCTTTTTCACGTTATAGAAAATGGTAAGCGTAAGTGAAAAAGTAATACGTACAAAAACAAAAACTACATACAGATTCATTATGATAATATAATTAGGAGAATTCAGCTGTTTGTGACTGAATTTTTGCCACCATTCAATGATTAAAAAAAGCGTAGCGTATAAAGAATCAATTTAAAGCGAAAGTAAATATAGATTTTGAAACAACACGTTCGTAATAAAGTAAACACTTGAATGCGTAACAGGGTTGTAAGAAACGTAGTAACTGCCGAAAGTCTCTATACAGCGTGGTAAATATATATATATATATATATATATATATATATATATATATATATATATATATATATATATATATATATATATATATATATATATATATATATATATATATATATATATATATATATATATATATATATATATATATATATATATATATATATATATATATATATATATATATATATATATATATATATATGTATATATGTATATATGTATATATGTATATATATATATATATATATATATATATATATATATAATATATATATATATATATATATATATATATATATATATATATATATATATATATATTTGTGCCTTTTATAGTATATGTCAGTATTTTCCAAACTTTTCTGATGCTGATATCTCACGAACATAAGTAATTCAACTTATACAACAAAATAAAATAAGATTGCGTAAAAATATAATCTCAAAGCAATTCACATAAGTTACAAACTATAAGTGATGCCCCACTTACCATGCCAAAATATTTCAGGATGCGCAACATCAAGTTTGAAAATCCCTGCTCTATTCTCTGCGAAAGACTGATACATATATATATATATATATATATATATATATATATATATATATATATATATATATATATATTTAATAATTGGTTTATGAAAAATATTAAAAAACAAGCCACACGTAACTTTAGATTTTGCAGAGATATGAGATTTTTCTGTTGGTTTAGAGATATGTTCAGTGCTTTGAAGAGGATACAAAGTTTATATTAGACTTTAAAATAGAATATTTAGTTCCGCGTATATATTTTTCGATTTCAAAAGGATAAAGAGATTATGTAGAAATGTAGCTGCAGCCTCGTATATACATATGAACAAAAAATATATTAACCAAGTTCTCTTATCAAGGTATTTTTAAATATTTAATCCTTAATTACTATTAAGTTTATAATTACAGCATATTTTATTAAAATAAATTGGAAATGGATTTCAATTGTTGCTGCTTGTCTAATTTATGTTAAGCACGTTAAACATGCACTGCAGATTATAAACGCCTAAGCGTTATATTATTGATATGAAGGATAAACCACCAAAATTAATTAATAATTACATAAGAATATATGTTTGGAATACATGACAGCAGAATAAATTACTTTCACAAAATATAAAACACGCATTTATCAAAAGTTTTGTCATTTTTAACGAGTAAATGTGGTAAATCTAATCATAAACATTTTTTAAACTTTAGAATTAGCAAATATCCCTCTTTAATGTCGCAAATCTACAAACAAAAGTAAATGATATTTTTGGAGTAGAGCGGTGAAGCTTTTCAGCGTTCAGTAATTATCTGGTCAATTTAAGAACGCTAATGGCGACTATACAAATGGTCCATTTCGAAATGGTGCGATCATTTATCTTTTGTGTTTTGTTGAACCATTTAGTTTGTGTTCATTTGAATCAAAGTGAACATGCAATTCTTTCATTTTCCACAATACCTACCACATTTACGTACAACACGCAGCTAAGTAAAATATAATGGCCGCAGAATTTCACTATTCACTCTCATGGAAAATGGATGACTATCCATTTTATATTGGCCACTTATAAATATTTTAAAATATAGGGCAATAACATTACTTCATATACTTTGAGCGAAACTATTGAATTCATCTTCATGTTGTATTAAAAGCACTAGAAAGAACGATAAGTATGTTTCATTTGGTACTCATTGTTAACAACTGTGCTAGACGTGGAAACATGGTTTAAGCAGTAGTGTGATAGAGTGATACTATGCTTTGGAAATTTAATTAGTTAGTAAGAAATTGTTTAAATTTAGCCTTCTTTGTTATTATACATTAATTCGTATATCAACCTATGAAATGGTTCAATTTCGATATAATAACACACTATAGTAATGAATTATTGTCCCCATTATACTAACATCTATAATTTAATAAGGTTTTCTTTGTTTTTTTTGTATATTTTTGGTTAAGTATACAATAATTCTGTAAATTAAATTTTAATAGTTGTTAAATCAATTGTGTAGAATAAATATACCAATAGTAAACAAATTTGAAACTTCTCCATAATTTTTGAAAATGACGAAAAATAAGAATGTTATTTTTAACAATCATTCTTTTAACAAACGCATACAGTTTTATTGTTTGAAATATTTCCTAGATTATATTGAAATCAAAATAAATAATAACAGGCCTAATAATAATTATACTTGTTTGATAAATAAATGTAGCATAGGGTGCATACGAATACCTACTCACTAATTTCAGTTTGAATTTTTCTGTATGTAAATTCACATATATATTCATGTATCCATGCTAAATGACAATTTACGCTTGGACTAATGGCTGTTTCGGCTCTAATTATTATATATTTATAAATGAAATGAAATTTTGACAACAAAAAATACACAGCTGTACATCGTCTTCATATGATTTATAAGGGTTATATTTTTTGATAAATAAAGTAAAAACGTATTTATATGTATATATATATATATATATATATATATATATATATATATATATATATATATATATATATATATATATATATATATTGGTTACCCAACTGCAAATTGCCATACAGAATAAACCCCAAATTCCTATTAAGAGCACTACCCTTAATATATTTTGTCCATTTTTAAATTAACCCCATATCGTATGTAATCAAAGCAATAAAGGATTTTCAAAATTGAAAACTTTACATAACTGTCATAAAAGGAAAAATGATTTACATAGCAACAGTATTAGAAACAGCAAAATTTCTCTTAACGCTTTCGAAAATCATCCTTTTCATCATCCCAAATAACAAACTAAATGAAATGACAAGTTACACAGTGTACATATATTTGTGAAGAGAGAGAAATTTATCAGTAAATTCAATCTTCGAATGTCTTTTTTGAGCTACGGAAGTGACCGGCAATCAGGGAAAAAATATGATAGCGTCTATAAAATATTTTAACGTTATTAGATGATGTTAGCTGCACCTGCAAAACAGAACATATAAAATGTGCTACAGACAGTAATGATACCAAATGATCGCCATTAAATCAATAAAATGTATTTCAGGTTTTCGCACTAAAACTAGGTGCTAAGTTTTTATCGCAGCTCGTAAACAGAAATGAGACATTGTTGCCAATGTTTTGAATTTGATAGTCAATTAACACTTTTCCAATTTCATGTCGCTATAAAACGTTAATTTTGAATCTTATCCTATAGTAGAGTATCGATCCCGACACCTTTAAACGCAGTGACTGAAATAAAAATGTACACTAACAATAAACACTTGTAAATTTTACGAGCTACTTTCACTGTTTTCGTAAGAATGAAAGTTAAAAATAAATTGACAATGGAGTTCAGAAATAATTAGATTTCTTCCGTGTGATCGTAAAAAGTCACTTACAAGAAGCGCTATTGCAATAGTGATATAAAAGCAATTTTAATTTACTATACTGTTCATTCTGAAAGACAAAGATCGTATTTTTTTTTAATAAATGGATCAGTTTCACCATTTGTTTTATTATTTTAGAGTTTGAAAATATTGGTCTATCTTTAACAGAAAATTTCCTGCAACGATTATATCTAGCCAATACTTAAAAAACAAATTAATCTAAAAAAAAAGAGAGCCTCTAAAATAGTAACACATTTCATTATGGTTTTTATACAAAAATTCACTTTCTTTTATGGGTCAACTAGTGGAAACCCGTGAATAAAGTATGATTTTTATTATTTGCTTATCTTATGATAATAAATCCCAATAATAATATATTAGTTGCGACCAGCATCGATTAAAGTACAAATTTAACACGCCTAGGCGTCTACTGGGCGTAGTCATGTAATCCAACTTCTGGGAGGTCGGGTTCAGCGAATTATCTGAAGTCGAGGGGTCTGTGGCTCGATTAACTACGTTGACCGGGCGTCCGCACTAAGCTCGGCATCGATATGATCGCTTTGGAGAAGGCCGGAGCGATCAGATTGATTAAAGAGTAGCGCAACGGATCAGGGGGTAATCCAGCAGTCAAAAGTCTTCGTGTCGTGCAGTAGTGGGATAGCGTTCGGAAGTGGTGGCACAATTATAGCCCGATTAATATGACTAGATCTGAATCTAATTTTTCTGGTTTGATTCAGCAATATTTCGCATGTTTTGAATTAACAACTATTATAACTAAGATTTCCCCAAAACCAATTGAAATGATTTCACAAGTAAATTGACCTCTATGTTGTTGTTATTTTGCAATATGCCTTTTTGCTTAGATCTTGTTCATTTCAAGTAATAAAATTCTATAGTAACATTGAAATTTAATAGTTACAAAAATTAACATTTATATTAGGTGTGTCACTATAGCAACAAGACTGGTTATTTTAAAATATTCGCATTGCCAACACACCAAGATATGTGTTCCTAAAAGAAAGTTGTTTAAAACATCATTGAATTTTTTAAAATAATATTCATGTTATCAGGGGGCGTAGCTCAGATGGTAGAGCGCTCGCTTAGCATGTGAGAGGTACCGGGATCGATACCCGGCGCCTCCAAATCTTTATTGGGTTAATGTAGATTGATTATAAGACTTCTAATTGTTGAAAACTATCAACAATCAATGGGGGCGTAGCTCAGATGGTAGAGCGCTCGCTTAGCATGTGAGAGGTACCGGGATCGATACCCGGCGCCTCCAAATCTTTATTGGGTTAATGTAGATTGATTATAAGACTTCTAATTGTTGAAAACTATCAACAATCAATGGGGGCGTAGCTCAGATGGTAGAGCGCTCGCTTAGCATGTGAGAGGTACCGGGATCGATACCCGGCGCCTCCAAATCTTTATTGGGTTAATGTAGATTGATTATAAGACTTCTAATTGTTGAAAACTATCAACAATCAATGGGGGCGTAGCTCAGATGGTAGAGCGCTCGCTTAGCATGTGAGAGGTACCGGGATCGATACCCGGCGCCTCCAAATCTTTATTGGGTTAATGTAGATTGATTATAAGACTTCTAATTGTTGAAAACTATCAACAATCAATGGGGGCGTAGCTCAGATGGTAGAGCGCTCGCTTAGCATGTGAGAGGTACCGGGATCGATACCCGGCGCCTCCAAATCTTTATTGGGTTAATGTAGATTGATTATAAGATTTCTAATTGTTGAGAACTAGCAACAATTAATGGGGGCGTAGCTCAGATGGTAGAGCGCTCGCTTAGCATGTGAGAGGTACCGGGATCGATACCCGGCGCCTCCAAATCTTTATTGGGTTAATGTAGACTGATTATAAGATTTCTAATTGTTGAAAACTAGCAACAATCAATGGGGGCGTAGCTCAGATGGTAGAGCGCTCGCTTAGCATGTGAGAGGTACCGGGATCGATACCCGGCGCCTCCAAATCTTTATTGGGTTAATGCAGATTGATTATAAGATTTCTAATTGTTGAAAACTACCAGTAATTGATGGGGCGTAGCTCAGATGGTAGATCGCTCGCTTAGCATGTGAGAGGCACCGGGATCGATACCCGGCGCCTCCAAAAATCTTTATTGGAGTGATTTAGATTGATTCTAGGATATCTAATTGTTGAGAATTCATGAGAATTATCGTATCAATTGTTAATTGATATGACAATTATTACTAACTAGTAACAAAGAATGGAGGCTTTGCTTAGCATGTGAAAAGTTTATACTTCGCGACTCCAACTCTTTCCTGAATCATTGCGACTATGTAATTATTGTAATAATGATAAAGGAAGTTGTCCAAATATGTAAGAAATGTAATTTAAAAATATATATACAAATTAACAATTAAAAACTCAGTGCATTAATGTTTCATATAAACAATAGTAAATGCAGAAAACATTAGTCAAAAATGGAATATTGATAAATTATTCTAGTTTGCGTGTGACAAACTGTTTACTTTATTCAAATTTATCGTTTTGCTAAAGTGTGAAAATAAGCTTAAATTACTTTTGAACTTTTTTCTCAATTTCCCCTGAACTACCAGAAATGTCTTTCATCTCAGTTGCATCCACAAACCGAATAAACTTTGCAAACTGATTTTGTCATATTTATTATCTGTACATTAATTTCCATTTTTCATTATATTTTACAAGTAATAATAAATGTAGTTAGAATCAAACACAATATTGGGAATCGAATTTGAACTAAATGTATGTATTGATGCAATTATCTTATATTCACAATCTCATTAATGATCGGTATTCTTTTGTGTTATTTTAGATAAACTTAATTGTTGACCCATATTTTAAATTCAATTATGTACCTAATAGATTTCCTTATTCTATTGTTTGTACCTCGGTCTGTACGTGACTTACGTTGATGGCACTAAATTTAAGTTGAAAAACTGTTATTTTATTACAAGTACGCCACGACCAGCTGGAAATGTAGGTAAATATTTTTCTGTCAGTTGACTAACGAGTATTTGTTAGCACTCGAGTGGAATTGCATAGTTGATGTTTATATAAGGTTGCGCATTAGTGCTTCACCATAAAACGCTAGTTTTCATTTCGAATTTAGCTTGCTTTAAATTTCAAGTGCATGAGAATTTTTTACTTGCTACCCTTAACTAAGAACGAACAAAAGAATATATGTATATCGTATAAGAAAAATTACAGCAACGGTAATCACGTCACTGGTATATCTTGTACAATAAATGATGAATAGATTGAGGTATTGTTCATTGCGTAAAATACAATTTATTCGAATAATTATAATTAAAATACAGAGAAAGTATCACTAGATATCCTGACCACTTCTAAATCTGTTGAGGCAGTCACTTATAAATTTGAACAATTCACCACAGAATGGCATAATGAAACCAAAATTACAATGAAATTCCAAGTATTCTTTTCGAAAAGCTAAAATGGCAAAAACAGGCACAAAGTTAACAGAAAGTAAAGCAACAAATAAAAGAATGCACAGAAAGAAGCAAAACAAAGAAAGATGGCATTAGTACCTTGGAGCAGTTTAGCAAGCTCTTAACAGAGTTAACAATGCCCAGTGTGCTGGTGCAATTGTTTAAGTTACGAGAAAGTCATTAAAGTGTCCATTCTTGTGTACTTGTACAATTATATGGAAAATGTGAAATGATATTTATCATGCGTGAAATGTTTGGACAACAATGATGGTATTTAAAGTATGTATTCTCGTGTATTTGCTGTGTCTAAGCTGTTATTAATATTTTAGTTTGAGTCAGGTTCAGGCATCACTGCTATGTGTATCTATGTATGTATGTATGTATATGTGCGGTATGGCGTACACAGTAAACTTTATGTTAAGTTCAGTGTGCATATATGTAACGGCAAATGTAGTTGATGGGGAAATGCGGATATGTTCGTATAAATATTTGCATTTACCTCTAAGTTGGGCTAAATTTCATCAATAGAATTGGGAATATATGTAATTACATTAAAATAAATTAGTAAATGTAAATACACCAAAGACTACTAAAACTAGTTTGTTTGGTGGTAATAAATCTTGAATATATTATTCGATTCTGACCACCTATAGTAAAATGTGTAAGATGAAAATGTTCTTACAGAAACAATAGATAATCTGTGTACTTCTATAGATTAAAGATTAATTAGACCCATAAAATATAAATATACAAATCATACTAACATTCTCTTAGCTTGATGATGTATATGTATACTTTTATCCACAGCATATATTTATAGTATATTATAGAAATTCATAAAATATTTTTATTAGAGAACATAAAGATGAATATCTTCTGGAAATACTGAAATTATTGTACGTACATCAGTCGCTATGCAATATGCTACAAGTAAAAAAGAGATCATACAAAACGAGCTCCATTTTAATTCTTGTACATTTAAATTGAATTTGATATGCTACACTAATTTGCATAGAATTTCATTTGATGATAAATTAATATATATAAATATATATATATATATATATATCTATTATATGTTTAATAATATACCCGATTTATAATACAATACAATTAATACAATGAAAATCGATTGTTATATTTAATTATTGTATCTGACAGTGTTGCGTAGTACTAAAAATAGAAATAAAATAGATATAAATTTGATGGAAGTTGCCATTTTATTTTCATTTCAACTAGTAATGTAATCAGTGAACAGCCATGGTGCCAATTTACATGAATCGAAAAACGAAACGAGATTTTCGTGGAAACTGACAGTATTAGTATTCGTCGTGTGATGCATAATACTAACTGGTTTAATTTTATAACACTAAAATAGAAACCGCCTTCTCCGAATTAATTTTTTACGATCATATTACATTATTATTTATTCAAACTACGATTACTATATAAACCTATAATTATACATGCTATAAGCAGGTATAAAAGAGCAATTATATTTATGAAGTATTTAAATAACTAATAAATACTATGTCTCTAAATTCATAGCATTCTTTTTTACTTTCTTATATCAAGTATAAGTATTCAATTATCACGAACGTTTGAAATAATAATTGAGCCAATCAAAATTGCTTTATTGTGGAAAATATAATTACCTACGTAGGTCATGGAAATATGAAATAAATAAGTGACAAATATGTTTAAAAGAAATGAAAAGTGTATTTTAAAATATATATATATATATATATATATATATATATATATATATGCTTAATAAGTAAATAATAAACAAAGGTAATATGCCAACAATATGTATCACTAAAAAATTTGTCACTTTTATAAACAACATGTAGAACCATTTCTATGCCAAATACGGATATAGAGAACATAATTCTTATTCTTTTATCACTTTACATGTCCATGTAATTCATAAGTTACGCCGAGAAGCCTCCTAATTTATGGCTTTCAAGTTTAGAAATTCGTACGTAAATAAAATTTTTGGCAGCTTAAAAATTCTGGATGTTTTTCCATACTAATATATCATACTTCTATTAGTCATTGTAAATCATTATTGCGCATTGTTAACTTATTATTTCTTAAATTATTATTCTATAAATCACTCACTTTAAAACGAAATAATACATCCATTGTCTCTAATGGGAAAACAACCTAAAACTTGGGTTTTGAAGTTTCGCGTTCAAACTACCATATTATAATTATATTCCTTTATTGTTTTGTCTTTCATACTTTTAAATTTATTACTTTATTTCTGTACTTTTGGGTGTAATTTTAATTATACAGTATTTGGATTTATTTATATTTGTATGCAACAGTGTAGATTATTTTCACTCCCGAAAATGATTTATTCATACAATAAAACGTTGAAGCATGCAATAAACTTTAATAACTCACTATCTCATTAACTATATGGAAAAAATACATGGGAAATGTTTATACTCCTAAGGAGATTTCCTCGTTTGAATACTTTAAGAGTATGACACATTTAACGATGCCTCGTACAGTGAATTAAAGAAATTCTAATTCCACAAATGGTTTCAGTAAAAACATCAAACACCATTCCATTAACTAAAGTTCGTTTTTAGCACTTTGCAAATAAATGTATTAAAATAAGCACCTCCTAACTATTGTTAAACAACGTTGTCGCGAAACTAGTCTCGGTTTTGGTCTCGGTCTCGACGAGACTCTCGATTATATGACCTTGCACGACTTACTAACTTGTCCTAAACATTACCTATCAAATTTAATTTACATGTAAATATGTAGTACTACATACGACTTTGTATTAGTTTGTGTAATATCCAATTTACTGTCAACTTCCTTCAGGTTTCTTTGTACTTATTTAGCTGCGTTCCCTATAATAAAGTTTCACCCTTCGCTTCATTTGTGAGTCACGTTTTTTTCCCTTCAAATATTCCGTCCGATCATTAATTTAATTTTTTTTTCTTCTATATTTCATTTATGGATCATTGCTCAAAGGAACTAATTTAGCTTTTAACAAGTGTATCATTAGAAAAATAAATGAGTTTTTAGAACGTGAAAAAACATTTAATTAACACGCGTAACTAAGTATAATACTTTTTTTTTTTAAGTTCTTTTATTTTGTATCAACCCGTACCAATGCACAGAAGTTGCTTTATGTTTTATTTTGCGCGTATATTTGCACCAATTAAAAGACGAGTTTCATTGTTTCTATACTGAAACTGTTAGCCTTGTTTACCGTTTTCTTCTTGTTAGTTCTTCTTTTTTATTTTCTTTTATACTCAAGATAAGAGAGACGATTTTAATCATGAAAAAAATCGACTTTAAAGGGAAGATATTCTTAGCGTCCTTAAATAAAATAACGAATGTCGTTGTACTGTTTCAAGTTATTATAACTACATAAATATATTTTTGATAAGATCAATATATTGATTTAAATGCAATGATTGACCGAAAGTGGTGTTGATAGTAGTTTGTTCAATATTTAAACATTTAAACACCATAAGCGATGTATAAATATCGCTTTTGTTTGTTGCAATATATTCAAATTAAAACAACTAAATTTAAGCTCAGCTTCACTCTTTAAAGGACTGTTGCGAGTTATAATTTAGAAAAAAAAACTTCATTTTTTAAACAGCGAACGACTGCCATTGTTTTATATACTTTAAGGTAATATCTATAGGATTTATGCAAAATCACCTTAAAGAATACTTCATCAAAGATAAAAAATGTCGCCGACAATAATTATTTAGTTCTTTCTATAAAAACATTTCGAAACTTAATTTTTTTTAATACTTTCAAGTAAGTCAGGTCATCAATATTTGTGTTTGTCCTAGATGTAGGCTCAGGTTCAGATATCGAAAACATTTGGACAGGAAAGCAAGTACTCGTAACATGAAAAGTCCATACAGATCGGTTAATCCACATAAGCTGCAGCTGCGTCGTGACGAGTCCATCCGAGTTCCAAGGTAAGCAAACAGCGATAGATATTTTCGTGGGCACCCGGAAGCCATGTGTACCATGCCCACCTTTATAATCCTCGTGAATATTCCACGCAAAGCGGACTTTGCTTTAATCTATGTATGTTCCTGCCCCGGTCGCTGTGCCGGTCCGGCGTTCATTACAACATTCTAATTTTAGCGTATCGTCAAATTAACCTTACCTTATTTTAATATGAAATGGATTCAGCGTTAAGCGTGACTTATAATTTATATATTTCTAAGAGAATCATATTTAATACGTTTACTATCATACGTACTACATCAAATAAACTATATAGTTTTTTTATAATTGTAAAATAACTCTGTTGTGGATTGTTAAATGGTCGAAACCGGTCGTATTCGTCACTGAATTATAAGAACGTTGTGGGATTAAGACGTTTTTCACACTTTTTTCTGTTCCTATTAAACTATACAGTGTTTCATTAAACTTAGCAGTGGTTTTAAATTTCTTATTAACGATACAAAAAAAAGAACGTTGTTAGCAAAGCTGTTTGGGAAAAAAGGACGCGTCAATCTCTTTAGACTTTATGATAATGAAAACCAATAATTTTAGAATTCTAATTTAAAAATATTAAAAGGTACAACATTTTAATAGCTACCCCTTAAGCCAGAGCTTTGCTAAACTACCAAAATATACATGTTTAGTTCCCATTAAATACATATGCAAAATATAAAGGAGCAGCACATAAATAACGGTATTTTTAAAATTTTAAATAATATAATTACGTAATTCATTAAAATAAGTTAATTGATTCGAAATACGTACATACATGTATACACGCATACATATACATACATACACCATTCGTCATTCCGCAAATACTTAGACTCAGGGAAGGTCAAAAGGTGTATTTCCGTTAAAATCTCGAGTTTTAAAATGTTCATGATTACTATACTTCCTTAGATATATACATTCGTATAAGAAAGTAAATATTAAATGTATACTTTACGAAGTCAAAAAGGACAATTACTATATACCTAATATAAAGGTCCAAATTTTTTCAAATGATATGGTAAATTTTATTTAGGCTTATTAAATAACCCATAAGTTTTCTAAGATCTTACATAACAAGAAAAATACAAATAAAGAGAGAATCACTAAAAATATCGATAAGTAAACATTTTGCATTAGTTTTTCCTGACATGTTGCATATGTATACACATTTTGAATATATCAGAGTAAGATAAACTGTATTTACAACTAAAATTAAGTTGTTACGGTGATTTCGTTCGAGTATTCGCTAATATATCGCATATGTGGTTCTGTAACTTACTACTAGAGGACTTCGTAAAGAGCTTTTAAAAGAAAATTTTAAACGTTTAAAATGTCCCGAGAGTTTTAAGTACAAAGAAGAAGTATCTATAGTAATATCGAAATGATGAACATAAAAGCGAGTACATACAGATATTTTAAAGGCGAGATTAAAAAAAATGAAGATGAGCACTCACATTTCTATCTGGTAGTGGAGTGACGTCACGCTTGACTTGACGACAAGCGTTATGCCGCCTCAACTTGGAACAGCCGCTACCGCTCGACCGGAAACTGCTCGCTGTACCGTTTCGTACCGAAGTTGCGTGTTGCGTGTCCTCGCCCGGTGTACTCTCAAGTCTTCGCCGGCTGAAACATACATCATACAACACATCACAATTTACTCAAATTCAACCTCTCTTCCCTGCAAACAGAACAAACTAGTTTTAGTTTAGTTATAATACATATCTATGTATATAGGCAGATATATATATAGATATATATATATATATATATATATATATATATATATATATATATATATATATATATATATATATATATATATATATATATATATATATATATATATATATATATATATATATATATATATATATATATATATATATATATATATATATATATATATATATATATATATATATATATATATATATATATATATATATATATATATATATATATATATATATATATATATATATATATATATATATATATATATATATATATATATATATATATATATATATATATATATATATATATATATATATATATATACCCTATAATATTTGGTTAGACATCATAGATTTGTAGGGAGTCTCAACGACCTTATATTGATTCTGTTAAGAAGTCCCTCAAGCACTACTATTTCGGATAGACTATTACACATGTTTCGTTCAATAAAAATTCATTATTTTAAAATCCAATAACCAATTAATCAAAAAAATGTTTAATATGTTTTTCAATTAAACCAAGATGTTAGTCACATCTTTTCTTTTCAAATATACCGACCCATTCATAATTTTTTCATGTAATTATCTGTTTGACCGTAATAAATTGAGTCTGGAGACAAGCATAGACAATTCTATGTAGTTAAAATAAGGGAAGGCCGTAAGAAAATATTCTTCGAAAATCAAAATACTAATGTTCATTATTTAAAATGAATCAATTCTATTATAACGGAAATAACGTTGTTTGATACACAAACAAAAGATCTATGAATATATTTTTGAATTTGTATATCTTGCAGTACCCAGTATAATAGACACTAATCTATAACGAACGATTATTATAGACTGCTGTCCAGTGCATATTCTAATTTCCTCAGATTAAATTAACAAAAACTTCATTGAATTTTTTTTTGCGATTGTTTAATATTGTTTTATGTACTCTTAAGAAAATTTAACAGAGTTGTTCGCTATAATATTATTTACTTGGACTAGCAGGCACTCGTTATTGTATTTACAATATAAAAACGAAAGTTTATGAGTAAAAGTTATCCATGGGAGAAATTTTTACATATTGTTTGTTAGTCGTCAGATGTTTCTATCAAGTTTGTCACCCAGCAGAAGTACTGTAATGTGTTCATCCTGCGCTGAGCTCCTGATGTTTCGAGCCCGCAGCTTTTTAGAGCTTCACAAACAGGAGCGGGTTTCGTTCAAAACTTATGTTCTAGTTTCAACTCGTGATTTCCCGCAGGCTTTTCCCATGCAACGTTCACTCGGCCACTGACCAAATTCAATACACGCAATGGTCAGTGCAGTGCCATTCGAAAATATCGGAAAATAATTGTTTTCTTTTTTTATGAAGGAAATAAATACCGAATATTTAGTGATATGGAACGGTGCACATTAATGTAAAAATCCTCGACATAATCTTGTTTCCGTACGCCAATGGTAAAGTTGAGCGCTAAGAATTATATTTATATTATATGCAAACAAAAGAATGCATTTTTAACTACACCAAATTTAAAAATTTAACTCAATTAAAAGTTTAGAGAGTTGTTTTAAAGTTTCAAATAATACAGTTATATTTTTTCGGTCTAGTACAATATCAACCGTAGTTTTATAACGTAGTAAAAAAAAAATATATATGAATTATAATTTCGTTAGCTGTTTCAGGAATGTCAAAAATGTAAAATCTGGTTAAATATGAAAGGTATTGAATACGTTTTGCAATATCACTGTGATATTGTGTAACGTGTTCACCTTTACGTTTTAACCCTTGCACTCCCACTTTTGGATAATTAAAATTGAAATTATTTCTATGCCTTTTCATGTTGAGCACAGCTCAAAATATTCATATTAAAAAATTATATGGTCAAAAAATTCAAATGAATTTGTACAGTATTAGTGACAAAAACATTTTTAAATAATAAACATTATAAAACATATATTTCAATATTATTTCATATGGTACATATATATTTATCTGTACAAAAACTGTTGACTCATAACTATATTTGAAGGTGCTTTTTGTTAAAATAGGTATAAAAAGTTGAATGTACATTATTTGGCATTAGGTGGTGGTTGTATTTAAATGCGTTTACGCTACGACACTTGTTTTCAATAGCGACTCTGTGTGTAAGCACAAGCAGGTTTTGTGAATACGCACGGTACGGTTTGCGCTACACAATGTATTCACCACCGTGGCGAATACGCAGCGAACATACCCGATTATGCAGGAATAGAAAATATTTTGCGTTGCGAATGCGTATCGTTGCGTTCGTTTACTGTAAAAACTATAAATTGGCATACGTATGAACGTTAAGTATTATTATTTAATATAACATGTATTTTAACTATATATATATATATATATATAGTATATATATATATATAATATATATATATATATATAAAATATATATATATATATATATATATATATATATATATATATATATATATATATTATATATATATATATATATATATATAAATATATATATATATATATATATATATAATATATATATATATATATAAATATATATATATATATATATATATATATATAAATATATATATATATATATATATATATATATATATATATATATATCTACATATATCTATATATATATATATATATATATATATATATATATATATATATATATATATATATATATATATATAACATTACTTATATTTATTTATATAGAAAAGTGAACTAACGGTGCAATTCTGAATTATTATTATTTTTTTTGAGTAATCTGTAAGTTATTATAAGGTAAACAGTTTATTTTATAAATCAATAATTATGTTCAATAAATTGTTTTGTTTCATTTGCAATTCAATTAAAATAGTTACACGTCTTATTTCCTACAGATTCTCGTGATAGAATTAATATTTTTTTTAAGAATGTAAGATAAATAAGAAAATATCCAGAATGCATTTTTTATTAAAGATATATCTCATTTATAAAATGAAAAGTTATCGAATTTAGCTATAGACGCTTTTATTACGTCGGTGCATAGTGCCACATACATAGCATGCGAATTCGTAATTATGTCGCATTTAGTGTCTGAGAAAGCATTGCGCAGTTATTCAACTCTCACATCAAAAACAAAGACATTTACGGTTTCCTATGACTGCGGGTGCGTGTTTTAAGGTTTGCTTTCTTATGGCTCCTTGAGACGGTAACATTAGTGGTACGATACGTTTCTAGGTTTGTTTTTTTATCTTAGTTCTAAGAGAAAATATATCTAGTTGTAATTTACGTAATGACTAACAAAATAATAAAGGTTTTTTAAAAAATTTATTTGTCTTTACATGCTCGGGTTTCTATTGGTAGCATTAATTCAATTTGTTTATCAACTAATTAAATGTACGTTATAATAGTATACTATGCTTCATAACCCAAAAAAAGTGCTACAATTTCCACTCTAAATAGAACATTGTACAAAGACAGGTACAAATACGACCAACAACTATGGTTTTGTATTATACATTTGCGTGTTATATTATTCGAAAAACCTTTTTAAAAATAAATTTCATTAGAATTCGTTGTTGCCTGTAACGTACTACATACATACATACATACGTTGGATTCAGCTAACTAGAAAGATAATAAAATGGAACTTTTGTGCTACGTAGACTAAAATACAATACGCATGTTGAAATATCTTTTTTTATAATCCCATTCTCTCACACAGTTACAAACCATCTTTTCGCTTCTTTTTTGTATTACCTAATGATAAAACGTTCTCGTCACGAAACCGTCATGTAAAATATTCGTGCTTGTAGATTTTAGTACGTGCGAATCTCTTTCATGCATTCCGAGTTTCGTTTACTTTATAATCACCCACAGAAGTGGGCGTATATAAGTATACTTTTTAGTATATAAACACTATTTCGTATATGATTTTTACTCTTTTATTTCGAACTGTGTATGAAATTCGAATCCCTACTAACTACTATATGTAGCACAACGGTTAAAACACTGTTTAAAAGTATTAAACATTCCACATATTTTAAAAATGTTATTGGCATTACAACGGCTTTTCAACCACTGTACTAGCTGAGTACTCTTGTTCGATTGTATTAGTTAAGTTATTTTTAAATCTTTATTACAACAATAAATGGATTACGTCTCCTTTAAACCAACCTGATCGCCCCAGACTTTTCCAAAGCGATCATATCGATGTCGAGTTTAGTGTGGACGTCTAGTCGACGTAGTCAACCCAGCCAAAAGGCCTCCGATTTCAGACTATTCGCTGAACCCGACCTCCAAGTAGCTGGATTACAGTACGCGTTTTCTATATATATATGTTTTAAATACTTACGCTATATATTTAATTAAAAATACTTGTAGAAAATCAATATAAAGCTGTTATTTTATAAAGTTGTTCCTACTAAGATAGACCAATTTTCTTTCGGATATTTAAGATCACATATATCTTTGCTTTATCTATCTTTTTAATAAAACGACAAAATCGAAAACGAAACGCAATTTCCTATTCGTGAAAGGTGAAAATATTATCTTTGTTTTACCAACGAATTCCGTTCTACTCTCAGAAATGTTTTCAGACACTACATATTCTAAAAGAAGCATACTAAATGAAATATACGTATATATGTCCAGTCGTATTCATAAATTTTATTGTGCCTACTCTGCTCTAACTTTCATATCAACTTAATAACATAAACTCAATATTTCTATTTATTTTATTTTAAACCGACAATAACGTATTATATTAAACGTGGCTGATAAAATTAGAAATTAAATCCCTCATTTAAATTGAGATATTTGGAGATTTCCAGTGTTTTAGAACATTTTAAAGCATACAGAAACATTTTTAATAAATCAGAATTTTATTTTACCAATTGCCGTATCTATAATATTTTCTAGAATATCTGCTGGTAGCATAGATAGTAACATGCAAAATCGGAATGCCATTTTAATAGATAGCGAACTTTAGTCATCTGTCATCTATATGGCGAATTCAAACTTTTGAATATTATAACATTTATATTCAGCGTATTTTAGCATTTATAAAGCAGTTTTACTGTACATATATTTAATTAGTGTTTCATCTTATAATGATAAATTATCCTTTAAAAATTAATAGTCAGAATTAGTCCCATGATTCTACTAAATCATAAAATCTGTCACTAGCCGCAGCAGGCAACGCAACGGTAGCCCGTCTGTTACAATAGGCATTCATTCCGATTTGCGAGACCAGCGAGCGATAATATAGTAATGAAATTTGGTCTCTATGCCCGTCGTCCTACGTTTTTTCAACAAATGTTTTTAATCTACGTATACATACTTCCAACGAGTATTTTTCACACCACTAGATAAATATCCTGTGGGTTTTATTTTTGCTTCGTAAAATCAAAGTTTAGCGAGATAAATGACTATTTTTATTATGGATGCGTATTTCAAAATAATAGCTTTAGTTACTTTCGTTTGAAGTTTACAGATTCAATCCACCCTAGAATATAAAGTCCAACGTAATACTATGCTAATTCGTCAACAAATCGACAATGTATTACAAAAATATATAAAATAACATAATTTGAAATTTGTATATCTAAAGCAAAAATAATAATCTATTTTAAAGGTTTGAAAAGAATCCAATCCACAACAGGGTTAACATTCTTCAACAATAATAACCTATGTTGAAAACAAATTCTAAACCGGAAGTAACTATATTTTCATACTCCAAATTTACTAGTTTGAAATATGTATAAGTTAGAGAAAACAGATATATTGTAAATGTTATCCAGATATTAAAATACGTTGCAAGTTTGTAAGAAACACTTTTTTAAATAAATGAAATTATATTAACTAAATTGAGAAAAAATAATATGCTAAAAATAACAATAATTACGATTCAAATTTTAAACCGGAAGTACAATCAAATCGAGAGTAGAGCACTCTAGATCCAAATATTAGAATTCAGCACCGTATATATATATATATTATATATATATATATATATATATATATATATATATATATATATATATATATATATACTCGTATATATATATATATATATATATATATATTTATATACTCATATATATATATATATATATATATATATATATATATATATATATATATATATATATATACATATATATACAATACCCACATGTACCGCAATTTATTTCACATATGAATGAATAACATTCTCATTGTTATCGCAAAAATAGACCCGATTCAAGTATGCTGTGTAATGCAAATCAGAAATCTGTCCAAACCCTTTTTATCATCTGAATATTAATATTTCACCCTACATTATCATTGGTTTATTTTAATAAATATCAACAAAAAAAACCTTTTTCATATCCCTACACAATATACTTCAAGTCGTAGCGTTGCTACACTGCCTGTGTCACTCACAAATAGTAAAAGGCAACACAACTGAAAATATTTCGTCCACTCTATTCATGCTTTAATGATACACAGATGCATTCGTCTTCTATTTACCATACCACTCACATGCATGTACCTTCGTTCTCAAAGAAAATACTTCTTTCCATCAACAAACTTCAGTATGTTCTGAACCGAATGTTGACATTTTGTTTAGAAGCCTACACTACAATGACAAGTATCTTTAGAATGACAATATTGCGGAAATACAATTTCAAAAATCCATACCGAACAAATCGGAAATTAATTTCAAACTCTACACACTATAATAAAAGCTCTAGTTTATGACAATGAATTTACTAATATCAGATCATTTGAATATCATTTTAATAAACTGGACTCTCCGAAGACCATTGTTGATGACTCCACATTTGTTCATTCCATTTCATTGTCGCTTTTACAACCTTTTTGTTAGTCATTGTTCAACTGTTCACGTTATTTTTTTAATCCCCGAAAATATATTGCGCATCAGACTGTAATGAGCAACCTGCCAACTTTTTTTTAGTTTTACTCTGAATCATTGGTTTTTTTCAGCATCTCTTTTTCGTGCACCCCAGTGATTTCTGTGTCAAAAGGATTAGAATGTTCCAACATTTAGAAAAAGAGCTTTAATTTCTAATTTTTAATTTCTTATACGAAGTAATAAATAAGTATTGTAAGCGTGATAAAAATCGAGATTTTAACGGAAATACGTCTTTTGACCTTCCGTGAATCGAGTCTGACTATTTTTGGAATGACGTCTGTCTGTGCGTGTCTCTCTGTATGTTCCTGGATGTGTGTGTGTGTGTGTGTGTGTGTGTGTGTGGATGTGTGTGTCTGTATGTGCGTGATGTGTGTGTGTGTGTATGTGCGTGAGCGCGTGTGTGTTTGTGTGTGTGTGCACTCTACAGCCTAAACTGTTTGAAGATAAAATTATGAATCTTTAAACTTAAGATTTGTGTATTCTTTGCAAGAATATTTAAACCGGAAGTGCATGTTTACTCTAGTTGGGTTTTGCGGTTTCTGCAAAATCTCCGAACCGGTTGCACAATAATTTGGAATATGCATGAAGTTATGTATGCAATAATCATATTTTCTTAAATGTTTAAATATGTGTATTTTAATATCTTTTTTATCTTAACAAAATATACCTACTACGTATAAGAAAGTCCAGTGCATGACACTGCAGATAATTAAAATACGTCTGCGAATGTTTCAACGTTGATTGCAAATGATTTAACTTGTGATTTTATTGTTGAAAACATGGAGCTTTGACGTATAGCTCGCTTCGCTCTTTTCATTGGGATCCCAAAAAGAAATTTTAAAAGTTTACTTGCCGTACACCGAAAATAAATGGTGCAAATATATGCCGCACTGAGGGAAGAACTTCTTTGCGATGTATTCAACCAAGTTTAGATTATTATTTATAAAGATAACATACTACATATCTCACATAGATATATATTTATAAACTGCATAGACCAGGTAGCTCAGTGATACGATCTTTGCGCTGCCATTATCATAGTCGTGACTTTTTGCGTGCCTTTAACTGTTTTTTTTTTTCGGAGAACATATTTGCTGCTGAGTAGCTTGTTTAAATTCATTAAACTTTGTAACCTTAATTCTAATTAATTTTTTATGAGTTTTAAATAATTACTCGCACTTTAGGTTGTAATTACAGCTTTAAGCATTTGTAGTTATTGAGAAAATGCACATAAAAAATAAAACAGGAATTAAATATGGAAGAGATAAGAATTTATAGCGAAAACAACTACATGTATTTCAATCACAACTCCAATTAGCCATTCATGATGTTTGCGAAGTAGCATCACAAAATATAATTATTAAATGCTAAAATGTTTTATATTCCAACTTTATTTAAATGTCAGTCAAGAATACGTGTCGCATCATAATTGAATGACACAAATTGTATATGCAAATATTGATATTTTTATAAAGAAATATTTTATTCAATTTATATCAAAAAGATCAAAACTTCAATATATGAGTGTTTGTACTGTAAACTCTCATTACTTGCCGGGCAAGTTTGTGACGTAATCGGATTACTTTAATACAATATAAAATACACTAACAACGTGCTCGCTGTGGCGTTTTTGTTATTTGAAACTATTTATAACATAATGAATTAGTTTATTTCGAAATACAATACAGGGTATATGTATTTACAGTGTTTGTTATGAAATTCGAAATTTAAAAAGATGTAAATGTAAATTATATAAAAATAGATTGCACCTACAAAGTTCGTGTTTTAATAAGTACTGTTAGTCAATTATGAATGCCCTCTATTTCAGTTCAATTCAAGTCAACAATAAACAATGAATATATGTATATATATATATATATATATATATATATATATATATATATATATATATATATATATATATATATATATATATATATATATATATATATATATATATATATATATATAATATATATATATATATATATATATATATATATATAAACTTTCAATTAGATAATGGTTTGCAATCTGCGTATACAGAAATCATAAAATGAATTGGCAAACTATTTTACTGCCTCGTTTCTTTCAAATTCATAAAATCTTTTATGTATCTATGCAGTTATTTTATTCTATTTACTGAACACCTATCACGCACACTATGCCTGGTTTTATAAAAGATTGTTCATTTTATGAAACAGCAAACTTACGTATTAATCTAAAATCAACAGATTTGATTAAAAATCAAAATGAGGATTTGATAGATTTCTGGGAAAATTTTGCATTGAAAGTATTGATCACATGCAAATTTTTGCAACAGCTTGTTTAGATATAGAACCAAAATATATACCGCTCATACGCTGATGTAGCTGTTATCTTAGATGATTTATTACGAGAGCTAATAAATTTATTTCGCACGATTATTTTTAAAATAACTACAAAGGAAATTCAATATTATCAGTTTCAATCTTTGTTTAAGACGAGATATTATCTCAAGATGAAGTGTCTCATTTTGAAAAACACTGTAAAATTTTAAAATATTAACGATTTGAACAAATTTTAAATATATAATTTGCACAAGCAATTAACTTTGAGCAAAAGTTCAATTAAAGTGACATATTTTTAAAAATCAATCATTAATATTTTCAATTACAAAAAGCAATTGATATTAGTTTATTTTGTGTTATATTTCCGGATCAGTTAAAGTCAATGATAGCTTCTAAAGATAGAAGACAATCTAGATAAAAGACAATCTAGACCGGATATGGTTGGTTTTTCCTGAGACAAATTTCACCGGAAGTCAGTTGGACGGATCTGTCTTATTCAGTCTTCTAACTGTCACAACGTACCTTACTGGACGTCACTTTGTTCCGTTTCATACACAGACAAATACACAATCAAGCTGATGTATGGCGTTCCAGATAAGTCCTATTTGTCTTCTATAAACTTCAGTATACACTAAATTAAAAGACCGACATGTCCAAATCTAAAGTAAATCAAATTCATTTCAATTTATGATTCTATTGTAACGGTAACAGTATAGTTTATTATTTTTTGAACCGCCTGTAATCGTTCAACGACATACATATATAAACAATATAGATATCTATAAGAAAATTCAGAGCTTTACAGAAATAATTGTTCTTGAACAAAACGTTGACTACATCAGTACTTGCAGCTCGCTTACGATTATAGAAATTAATATTATGGCAAAACTATATTTAGAGGTGCTTTCTAGTTTACGGCCATGTAATCAAAAGAAATATATATATACATATATATATATATATATATATATATATATATATAATAATGTTTGTTAATAACAAAATTATTTTATAAAAATGTCATTAAGTTAATTATAAATGACATTTTTTATACAAATCAAATCATCTCGCGTGTCTGCTAAAATAGTGTAATGCCACTATCATTTATAATAATATTTAATTATTTTATCAAATTTTATTCATATTATTTAAAATTCATGTAATACTTTTTGTAAAGCAAAATTAAAAACGATTGTGTATTATTTAAACGTGTTAACAGATTATATTTTAATTATGATTTTCAATTAATTTTTTAATTACTTTTAGGTAGATAAGTTTTCCAATAGCACTAAGTACGCAAAAAAATATATATTGACTTAAATCATGAAAACGTTCGGAACCCTGGTACTCCGGAAAATTTGATTTTCCTAATGAACGAACAACATGCTCCAAGTACATGAGCTATACATAATATTTTCCAAATCAGAGAGAAATGAAACGAATATTGAATATTTATAAAAAAAAATATTCTTCAAGTGTAATACGCATGACCTATTATTTAAGATTTTTGCATTTTACATATGGCATGCTTAAATCATACACGTCACTAAACAAAACAAATTAAAAACAAAATTGTACACGTCACCAAACAAAACAAATGAAAAACAAACTAATGTATATCGATTTCTGATTCGTTATATAACAGCTTGAATATGAGCGTACGATTGATAAAATGGCTAAGCGGATAACGCCAGTTGACCGAACATCATCCCATTGTTCTTTCATATCCTGTGAAGAAGAGATAGTGCTCGCTTGTTTGTATGTATCAAGACCAAGCATTGTCCTGCCTGTGACAAAGTACTGCACCCGGATCCGGACTAAAGTAAGCTAACCACATCACCTCAGCCAGTAGACTACAAATATATTACACTTCAACCAACCGGACCGACATGTCAGTTTCCTTACACTTTCTCATATAAATTATATTGCTCTTTGTATTTTTATTTATTTTTATATGTTGTTTCGTTATTTACAGTGTCTGCTTTCATTTGCTAAGGTATACTTAAAAATACCGCCTGGCCACATTGTTGTAAGCTTCTAAAATAATTAAATTAGTTCAACATGACAACAAAAGAATAACATGCATTGTCGCATTTAACTGTTTTTTAATAAAAACTCAATCCATTATTTTCTAACAATATAGATGAAAATACATTTTTTGAAACATCTTAAACTCTTGTATCCACCTAAAGTTGTCTTCTACTGACGTCATAACTTAATGATCAAATTATCTTACACATGTATGTACGTAGTACTTTACATACCCAAAATATTCTAAACAAAAGAGATCCTTTTTCTAAGTAAATAAATAAATAATCAAAAAGCCAATATCTCAATCGGTAATTACTAATAATATGAAATATTTATTTTTGAGGCTATCATTTAATTAAGTTTGTTATTTTATTTAAATATGTTAATTCTACGAAATTGATAGTCAATATTGAAAATCTGCCATATTATAAATAGTATTAGAGGATACTTTCCCTGTATCAAAACCGAAGCCTACTATGACGCAACTGGATGACAACCGAAAGTGGACGATATTTCGTCCACCGAATTAACCAAATTTGTATTCTGTTTCATGGTTGTATATTCAATTACTTTTTTTTGTAATTGTTTAATCACTTTCTATTTCTATTATTCATTTTATTTCTCTATGAAATGTAGACTCTCGTATAGTAAACATTTTTGCAATTGGTACAAAATATTATTTTATGAATAATTTTATACTACAATGTCGATAAAAGTTAAATCATGTTTTTTGCTCCCACAATAATTTAAATTCAGCGTATACATATATCGATTCACAGACAATTCTATAGGTGGCTGTACGTATATAGTTTGTGTGAATTTAAATGTTTCCATCAGTCCATTACCTAGATTAAAAGCGATTTTATTTTAATTTTTAATTTAAATATATGCATTTATCCTACAAATAGCAAGTTGAACACCTATATAACTTGAATTCAAGTAGTTGCGTTAACGACTAGGCCTACTCGGAAAATAAAATCGCATCTGCCCATATCATTAATTACAGTTAACTTTTTTAGCAATTAAATTAGATTTAAAGTGCAAAAAATCATCGCAAAATATAACGATTTTGCAATGTCATTCAAAAAATAATATTTGTATATTTAGTCCAATTTTTACAGTTTACAATATATAACTATTTTATATTTTGAAAAGCAAACAAATCCCATCATTTTATATAAACATAATTTTTAGAACTCATAAAGATTTTCTACAAAATAAACAGTATTTCGCTAGTGTAAAAAATTGTTACTTGTTCTTACAGTACAAGAAACTTTGTAGTTAATGTTGATTTATCAAATAATATATAGTCTATGGAGTAAATGTGGAAAACAACTGTGTTTCTCCCTTTTTGCTAGGCGTGTCTTGGCTATATATATTTTTTGAAAATAAATTGTAACAGATTTCAAGTGAACGACAAATAAATTAAATTTTTGTGAAATAAAATAACTGCTGGTTTGTGATATCAAATTCCACCACTGAAATGTAATTTTCTTATGATTTATGAACATAAATCGTGACAGAATCTAAGTAAACAAAAAAAAGCTATATAAATTCAAGAAATAAAAAAATATACGTATGATACGTAATGGTGACAAATGATTCTGTTGATATGTGTTATTTGATATACCTGACAATTGTACAATAGATTATGTACCAAATGGTATACTATTTTGAGACACATTCACATTTTCCACATTTCATAACAAAGTTTTATGTTCGACAGAATCCTTAGAATACAAACGGCTTCATAGTGAATAGGTACTCATACTCAAGAAAATAATATTAAAGAAAAGGAACAAAATAGAATTTCATTGAGAAGTTTCTACAAATCAGATTATAGTGTTAGCAGAAACGATCGGAATCGAGTTTATCGAAACTGCTATCTTCTTATTCTCTTAGTTGTAGTAGATTTTGCTGTTGCCATATTACTCAACAAACACAGAACACAAAAATATAACAAAAACATATCTAATGCATACATCTATATTCATTTGTTGAATTATTCGACAATAGATATATAACAATTAGTCTATGCATATGTATGATGAATTACTTTAGGATACTATTTCTAAAAATAATAAATACTAATGTTTTCAACTATTTTGTTCAACATCTAGTGCAACAAATCAATACCTTTTCCTGGCTGCGTGCCTAAACATTCACACTCTACACCTATACCGTTAATTTAACCCAATTCCGTTTCACCTAAATAGAACACCAAGTTTAAGTTCGTTATTTGATAAATGATATTACATTTTCCAAGAATGTGGTACAGGAGCGTAGCGATGGAGTTTATCTCGGATATTAAAACAATAGGTGGTTTTCCTAAATATTTTATCAAATATTTCTATTTATCTACTATTATTAAAACATCCCACATCTAAATATCATAGCGGTACCCTTGATGTGAGACATTCGATGCATATTTTGAATATGGATTATAATTGTATGGCGTTGTCGAAGCCAATTCATAGCACCTCACTTCTTGACAATATTGCAATCTCCATCAACACCGCTACCGAGTTCTATATATCTATATGTGACCGGCAGTTATTAACGTTTCAAATAGATTGTTCCATTTATAACGTGACATCTCCAACCTCTATAATTCTTTTCTTTACGACTACAACATCGTTACTGTACAAAGTGCATCTCCCATCCAATATTCGCGCTAATATTGAATCTGTAAATTTTCATTCAACTATCATCTTTTCACTGACTTGTATTTTATAACCATTATTTACAAAAACAAACCAAACAAAAATACAAAGTATTAGACATGAATGGACAAACATTTAAACTTGCTTAGAATAGATATAAGCATATATTTCAATTAAATATATATTTGTATACATAAAAGCACCAAGCAAATTAAAACTCCATAAAATAAGAAAACTAAAGATAATTAAAAGCCGCGTACATCTATTTTGACATTAATTTGTTTTTCATATCGTCCGTGTGAAAACCCTGATTAATTTAGAGAATATTTTGTTAAATAATTTAATTTATATCATTTCTTTTTATTACTAAAAATATAATTTAATAATTTTTAGTATTTTCGACGTTCTTTTCTACTAAATTTCATTATTTATAATTATATACTTTGAGCGTTTATAAAAAAAATACAAACAGATAACTCAAATTCTACCTATAAGACTAGCACTCTATCAATTTAAAATTAATTGTTGGGCGTTCCAGATTCGATTCAACAGAAGCAAAATGAACTTATTTGTGGGCTTATTGATGTAACAAAATATTTAAGATGGCAAGGAAAATTAATCATCTGCTTTCTTTATCAATCTTATACATCGAGGTCGTTTGTTATAAAGAATAAAATTCGCCATACAAATTGCTACTATTTGTGTCCCCTTTGATACGAAATTTCCAAATTGATTAATGTTAATTAACAGCAACGATTGGTCGATGTTTTGTTAGTATCTATATAGTAAGTGCAGGAGTGTACTCACTATCTGTGTGTTGCTCCAGGTGATGGGACATTGTCTAAATGGTACAACGTTGGTAATGAAGCTGCTTCAGAAGCGTACGATAGATCTGTAAAAGTAAGTGACCAGAAATAAGCTTCATATAGCAAAATGACATCATTAAAATATTAAGCGTAAATTTTATAATGCTGAAACAAATTGCTGCTTGGTTATATTATGAAAACAAACTAAATAAACAATTAGAACAGATCAAATAACCAGATATATGTGTATGGTAGTATAACAAGAACAGTGAGAAACAGTTTAATTTAAAAACTTAAGTAATTGTAACATATATTATTAATCTGGAATTTTTTTGTAAAACAAAACTAATGATTGTGTAAAAGTATGAAATATTCTCACCAAATGTGGACTGACAATATCGGTCCAATGTATCGCTTGGCACACTGTAACGATTTTTCGGGTTTTCGTGGAATACCTGAAGCAAAATAAAAAATTAATTCAAATCAGCAAAAGAATATTCTATGCCAAATACATTATTTCAATAAATATAAAGGCATTTATTATTATTAAATAAAGATTTGCAGATGCCAGGCTACCTCTCAATTACTAAGCGGGCGCTCTACCATCTGAGCTACGCCCCATGTGATTGTTGTAGCTTAAACAAATCATGAAGCAACTATGCAGTCGAATGATTCCATAATGGTTTGGAGGCGCCGGGTATCAATCCCGGTAACTCTCACATGCAAAGCGAGCGCTCTACCATCTGAGCTACGCCCCCTGTGATTGTTGCTAGTTTCAACAATTCATGAAGGAACTATGCAGCCTAATGATTCCTTAAAGAATTGGAGGCGCCGGGTATCGATCCCGGTACCTCTCACATGCTAAGCGAGCGCTCTAAAATCTGAGCGACGCACCCTGTGATTGTTGCTAGTTTCAACAATTCATGAAGGAACTATGCAGCCTAATGATTCCTTAAAGAATTGGAGGCGCCGGGTATCGATCCCGGTACTTCTCACATGCAAAGCGAGCGCTCTACCATCTGAGCTACGCCCCCAGTGATTGTTGTTAGTTTCAACAATTCATGAAGGAACTATGCAGCCTAATGATTCCTTAAAGAATTGGAGGCGCCGGGTATCGATCCGGTACCTCTCACATGCTAAGCGAGCGCTCTACCATCTGAGCTACGCCCCCTGTGACTGATGCTAGTTTCAACAATTCATGAAGGAACTATGCAACCTAATGATTCCTTAAAGAATTGGAGGCGCCGGGTATCGATCCCGGTACCTCTCACATGCAAAGCGAGCGCTCTACCATCTGAGCTACGCCCCCTGTGATTGTTGCTAGTTTCAACAATTCATAAAGGAACTATGCAGCCGTATTATTCTATAAAGAGTTGGAGGTGCCGGGTATCGATCCCGGTACTTCTCACATGCAAAGCGAGCGCTCTACCATCTGAGCTACGCCCCCTGTGACTCTTGCTAGTTTCAACAAATCATGAAGGAACTATGCAACCTAATGATTCCTTAAAGAATTGGAGGCGCCGGGTATCGATCCCGGTACCTCTCACATGCTAAGCGAGCGCTCTACCATCTGAGCTACGCCCCCTGTGATTGTTGCTAGTTTCACCAATTCATGAAGGAACTATGCAGCCTAATGATTCTTTAAAGAATTGGAGGCGCCGGGTATCGATCCCGGTACCTCTCACATGCTAAGCGAGCGCTCTACCATCTGAGCTACGCCCCCTGTGATTGTTGCTAGTTTCACCAATTCATGAAGGAACTATGCAGCCTAATGATTCTTTAAAGAATTGGAGGCGCCGGGTATCGATCCCGGTACTTCTCACATGCAAAGCGAGCGCTCTACCATCTGAGCTACGCCCCCTGTGATTGTTGCTAGTTTCAACAATTCATGAAGGAACTATGCAGCCTAATGATTCCTTAAAGAATTGGAGGCGCCGGGTATCGATCCCGGTACCTCTCACATGCTAAGCGAGCGCTCTACCATCTGAGCTACGCCCCCTGTGATTGTTGCTAGTTTCACCAATTCATAAAGGAACTATGCAGCCTAATGATTCTATAAAGAGTTGGAGGCGCCGGGTATCGATCCCGGTACTTCTCACATGCAAAGCGAGCGCTCTACCATCTGAGCTACGCCCCCTGTGATTGTTGCTAGTTTCAACAATTCATGAAGGAACTATGCAGCCTAATGATTCCTTAAAGAATTGGAGGCGCCGGGTATCGATCCCGGTACCTCTCACATGCAAAGCGAGCGCTCTACCATCTGAGCTACGCCCCCTGTGACTGTTGCTAGTTTCAACAAATCATGAAGGAACTATGCAACCTAATGATTCCTTAAAGAATTGGAGGCGCCGGGTATCGATCCCGGTACCTCTCACATGCAAAGCGAGCGCTCTACCATCTGAGCTACGCCCCCTGTGATTGTTGCTAGTTTCAACCAATTCATGAAGGAACTATGCAGCCTAATGATTCTATAAAGAATTGGAGGCGCCGGGTATCGATCCCGGTACTTCTCACATGCAAAGCGAGCGCTCTACCATCTGAGCTACGCCCCCTGTGACTCTTGCTAGTTTCAACAAATCATGAAGGAACTATGCAACCTAATGATTCCTTAAAGAATTGGAGGCGCCGGGTATCGATCCCGGTACCTCTCACATGCAAAGCGAGCGCTCTACCATCTGAGCTACGCCCCCTGTGATTGTTGCTAGTTTCATGCAGCCAATTCATGAAGGAACTATGCAGCCTAATGATTCTAATGATTCCTTAAAGAATTGGAGGCGCCGGGTATCGATCCCGGTACCTCTCACATGCTAAGCGAGCGCTCTACCATCTGAGCTACGCCCCCTGTGATTGTTGCTAGTTTCAACAATTCATGAAGGAACTATGCAGCCTAATGATTCCTTAAAGAATTGGAGGCGCCGGGTATCGATCCCGGTACCTCTCACATGCTAAGCGAGCGCTCTACCATCTGAGCTACGCCCCCTGTGATTGTTGCTAGTTTCAACAATTCATGAAGGAACTATGCAGCCTAATGATTCCTTAAAGAATTGGAGGCGCCGGGTATCGATCCCGGTACCTCTCACATGCTAAGCGAGCGCTCTACCATCTGAGCTACGCCCCCTGTGATTGTTGCTAGTTTCAACAATTCATAAAGGAACTATGCAGCCGTATTATTCTATAAAGAGTTGGAGGTGCCGGGTATCGATCCCGGTACTTCTCACATGCAAAGCGAGCGCTCTACCATCTGAGCTACGCCCCCAGTGATTGTTGTTAGTTTCAACAATTCATGAAGGAACTATGCAGCCTAATGATTCCTTAAAGAATTGGAGGCGCCGGGTATCGATCCCGGTACCTCTCACATGCAAAGCGAGCGCTCTACCATCTGAGCTACGCCCCCTGTGACTGTTGCTAGTTTCAACAATTCATGAAGGAACTATGCAACCTAATGATTCCTTAAAGAATTGGAGGCGCCGGGTATCGATCCCGGTACCTCTCACATGCAAAGCGAGCGCTCTACCATCTGAGCTACGCCCCCTGTGATTGTTGCTAGTTTCAACAATTCATAAAGGAACTATGCAGCCGTATTATTCTATAAAGAGTTGGAGGTGCCGGGTATCGATCCCGGTACTTCTCACATGCAAAGCGAGCGCTCTACCATCTGAGCTACGCCCCCTGTGACTGTTGCTAGTTTCAACAATTCATGAAGGAACTATGCAGCCTAATGATTCCTTAAAGAATTGGAGGCGCCGGGTATCGATCCCGGTACCTCTCACATGCTAAGCGAGCGCTCTACCATCTGAGCTACGCCCCCTGTGATTGTTGCTAGTTTCACCAATTCATGAAGGAACTATGCAGCCTAATGATTCTTTAAAGAATTGGAGGCGCCGGGTATCGATCCCGGTACCTCTCACATGCTAAGCGAGCGCTCTACCATCTGAGCTACGCCCCCTGTGAGTGTTGCTAGTTTCAACAATTCATGAAGGAACTATGCAGCCTAATGATTCCATTAAAGAATTGGAGGCGCCGGGTATCGATCCCGGTACCTCTCACATGCTAAGCGAGCGCTCTACCATCTGAGCTACGCCCCCTGTGATTGTTGCTAGTTTCAACAATTCATAAAGGAACTATGCAGCCGTATTATTCTATAAAGAGTTGGAGGTGCCGGGTATCGATCCCGGTACTTCTCACATGCAAAGCGAGCGCTCTACCATCTGAGCTACGCCCCCAGTGATTGTTGCTAGTTTCAACAATTCATGAAGGAACTATGCAGCCTAATGATTCCTTAAAGAATTGGAGGCGCCGGGTATCGATCCCGGTACCTCTCACATGCTAAGCGAGCGCTCTACCATCTGAGCTACGCCCCCTGTGACTGTTGCTAGTTTCAACAATTCATGAAGGAACTATGCAACCTAATGATTCCTTAAAGAATTGGAGGCGCCGGGTATCGATCCCGGTACCTCTCACATGCAAAGCGAGCGCTCTACCATCTGAGCTACGCCCCCTGTGATTGTTGCTAGTTTCAACAATTCATAAAGGAACTATGCAGCCGTATCGATCCCGGTATTCTATAAAGCGAGCTCTACCATTGGACGCCCCCTGTGACTCTTGTGTTTCAACAAATCGGGTATCGATCCCGGTACTTCTCACATGCAAAGCGAGCGCTCTACCATCTGAGCTACGCCCCCTGTGATTGTTGCTAGTTTCACCAATTCATGAAGGAACTATGCAGCCTAATGATTCTTTAAAGAATTGGAGGCGCCGGGTATCGATCCCGGTACCTCTCACATGCAAAGCGAGCGCTCTACCATCTGAGCTACTGTGATTGTTGCCCCATGTGATTGTTGCTAGTTTCAACAATTCATGAAGGAACTATGCAACCTAATGATTCCTTAAAGAATTGGAGGCGCCGGGTATCGATCCCGGTACCTCTCACATGCTAAGCGAGCGCTCTACCATCTGAGCTACGCCCCCTGTGATTGTTGCTAGTTTCAACAATTCATGAAGGAACTATGCAACCTAATGATTCCTTAAAGAATTGGAGGCGCCGGGTATCGATCCCGGTACCTCTCACATGCAAAGCGAGCGCTCTACCATCTGAGCTACGCCCCCTGTGATTGTTGCTAGTTTCAACAATTCATAAAGGAACTATGCAGCCTAATATCGATTCCTTAAAGAATTGGATTGGCTAGCCGGGTATCGATCCCGGTACTTCTCACATGCAAAGCGAGCGCTCTACCATCTGAGCTACGCCCCTGTGATTGTTGCTAGTTTCAACAATTCATGAAGGAACTATGCAGCCTAATTATTCCTTAAAGAATTGGAGGCGCCGGGTATCGATCCCGGTACCTCTCACATGCTAAGCGAGCGCTCTACCATCTGAGCTACGCCCCCTGTGATTGTTGCTAGTTTCAACAATTCATGAAGGAACTATGCAACCTAATGATTCCTTAAAGAATTGGAGGCGCCGGGTATCGATCCCGGTACCTCTCACATGCTAAGCGAGCGCTCTACCATCTGAGCTACGCCCCCTGTGATTGTTGCTAGTTTCACCAATTCATGAAGGAACTATGCAGCCTAATGATTCCTTAAAGAATTGGAGGCGCCGGGTATCGATCCCGGTACTTCTCACATGCAAAGCGAGCGCTCTACCATCTGAGCTACGCCCCCTGTGATTGTTGCTAGTTTCAACAATTCATGAAGGAACTATGCAGCCTAATGATTCCTTAAAGAATTGGAGGCGCCGGGTATCGATCCCGGTACCTCTCACATGCTAAGCGAGCGCTCTACCATCTGAGCTACGCCCCCTGTGATTGTTGCTAGTTTCAACAATTCATGAAGGAACTATGCAACCTAATGATTCCTTAAAGAATTGGAGGCGCCGGGTATCGATCCCGGTACCTCTCACATGCAAAGCGAGCGCTCTACCATCTGAGCTACGCCCCCTGTGATTGTTGCTAGTTTCAACAATTCATAAAGGAACTATGCAGCCGTATTATTCTATAAAGAGTTGGAGGTGCCGGGTATCGATCCCGGTACTTCTCACATGCAAAGCGAGCGCTCTACCATCTGAGCTACGCCCCCTGTGATTGTTGCTAGTTTCAACAATTCATGAAGGAACTATGCAGCCTAATGATTCCTTAAAGAATTGGAGGCGCCGGGTATCGATCCCGGTACCTCTCACATGCTAAGCGAGCGCTCTACCATCTGAGCTACGCCCCCTGTGATTGTTGCTAGTTTCAACAATTCATGAAGGAACTATGCAACCTAATGATTCCTTAAAGAATTGGAGGCGCCGGGTATCGATCCCGGTACCTCTCACATGCAAAGCGAGCGCTCTACCATCTGAGCTACGCCCCCTGTGATTGTTGCTAGTTTCAACAATTCATAAAGGAACTATGCAGCCGGTATCTCACATTCTATACCATCTGAAGATTGTTGGAGGAACTATGCAGCCGGGTATCGATCCCGGTACTTCTCACATGCAAAGCGAGCGCTCTACCATCTGAGCTACGCCCCCTGTGACTCTTGCTAGTTTCAACAAATCATGAAGGAACTATGCAACCTAATGATTCCTTAAAGAATTGGAGGCGCCGGGTATCGATCCCGGTACCTCTCACATGCTAAGCGAGCGCTCTACCATCTGAGCTACGCCCCCTGTGATTGTTGCTAGTTTCACCAATTCATGAAGGAACTATGCAGCCTAATGATTCTTTAAAGAATTGGAGGCGCCGGGTATCGATCCCGGTACCTCTCACATGCTAAGCGAGCGCTCTACCATCTGAGCTACGCCCCCTGTGATTGTTGCTAGTTTCAACAATTCATGAAGGAACTATGCAGCCTAATGATTCCTTAAAGAATTGGAGGCGCCGGGTATCGATCCCGGTACCTCTCACATGCAAAGCGAGCGCTCTACCATCTGAGCTACGCCCCCTGTGATTGTTGCTAGTTTCAACAATTCATAAAGGAACTATGCAGCCTAATGATTCCTTAAAGAGTTGGAGGCGCCGGGTATCGATCCCGGTACTTCTCACATGCAAAGCGAGCGCTCTACCATCTGAGCTACGCCCCCTGTGATTGTTGTTAGTTTCAACAATTCATGAAGGAACTATGCAGCCTAATGATTCCTTAAAGAATTGGAGGCGCCGGGTATCGATCCCGGTACCTCTCACATGCTAAGCGAGCGCTCTACCATCTGAGCTACGCCCCCTGTGATTGTTGCTAGTTTCAACAATTCATAAAGGAACTATGCAGCCTATGCAGCCGTATGATTCTATAAAGAGTTGGAGGTGCCGGGTATCGATCCCGGTACTTCTCACATGCAAAGCGAGCGCTCTACCATCTGAGCTACGCCCCCTGTGATTGTTGCTAGTTTCACCAATTCATGAAGGAACTATGCAGCCTAATGATTCTTTAAAGAATTGGAGGCGCCGGGTATCGATCCCGGTACCTCTCACATGCTAAGCGAGCGCTCTACCATCTGAGCTACGCCCCCTGTGATTGTTGCTAGTTTCACCAATTCATGAAGGAACTATGCAGCCTAATGATTCTTTAAAGAATTGGAGGCGCCGGGTATCGATCCCGGTACCTCTCACATGCTAAGCGAGCGCTCTACCATCTGAGCTACGCCCCCTGTGATTGTTGCTAGTTTCAACAATTCATGAAGGAACTATGCAACCTAATGATTCCTTAAAGAATTGGAGGCGCCGGGTATCGATCCCGGTACCTCTCACATGCTAAGCGAGCGCTCTACCATCTGAGCTACGCCCCCTGTGATTGTTGCTAGTTTCAACAATTCATGAAGAAGAACTATCATGAAGGAACTATGCAGCCTAATGAGTTTCTTTAAAGAATTGGAGGCGCCGGGTATCGATCCCGGTACTTCTCACATGCAAAGCGAGCGCTCTACCATCTGAGCTACGCCCCCTGTGATTGTTGCTAGTTTCAACAATTCATGAAGGAACTAAGCTTAAAGAATTGGACCTAATTACCTCTCCTTAAAGAATTGCTACGCCCCCTGTGAGGCGCCGGGTATCGATCCCGGTACCTCTCACATGCTAACGCCCTGTGATTGTTGCCCCCTACCATCTGAGCTACGCCCCCTGTGATTGTTGCTAGTTTCAACAATTCATGAAGGAACTATGCAACCTAATGATTCCTTAAAGAATTGGAGGCGCCGGGTATCGATCCCGGTACTTCTCACATGCAAAGCGAGCGCTCTACCATCTGAGCTACGCCCCCTTGTGATTGAACTATGCTAGTTTCAACAATTCATGAAGGAACTATGCAGCCATAATGATTCCTTAAAGAATTGGAGGCGCCGGGTATCGATCCCGGTACTTCTCACATGCAAAGCGAGCGCTCTACCATCTGAGCTACGCCCCCTGTGATTGTTGCTAGTTTCAACAATTCATGAAGGAACTATGCAGCCTAATGATTCCTTAAAGAATTGGAGGCGCCGGGTATCGATCCCGGTACTTCTCACATGCAAAGCGAGCGCTCTACCATCTGAGCTACGCCCCCTGTGATTGTTTCAACAATTCATGAACTATAGTTTCCATAAAATTCATGAAGGAACTATGCAACCTAATGACTCTTGCTAGTTTTAACTTAAAGAATGATTCCTTAAAGAAATGGAGGCGCCGGGTATCGATCCCGGTACCTCTCACATGCTAAGCGAGCGCTCTACCATCTGAGCTACGCCCCCTGTGATTGTTGCTAGTTTCAACAATTCATGAAGGAACTATGCAGCCTAATGATTCCTTAAAGAAATGGAGGCGCCGGGTATCGATCCCGGTACCTCTCACATGCTAAGCGAGCGCTCTACCATCTGAGCTACGCCCCCTGTGATTGTTGCTAGTTTCACCAATTCATGAAGGAACTATGCAGCCTAATGATTCCTTAAAGAATTGGAGGCGCCGGGTATCGATCCCGGTACCTCTCACATGCAAAGCGAGCGCTCTACCATCTGAGCTACGCCCCCTGTGATTGTTGCTAGTTTCAACAATTCATGAAGGAACTATGCAGCCTAATGATTCCTTAAAGAATTGGAGGCGCCGGGTATCGATCCCGGTACCTCTCACATGCTAAGCGAGCGCTCTACCATCTGAGCTACGCCCCCTGTGATTGTTGGTGTTGCTAGTTTCAACAATTCATGAAGGAACTATGCAATTCATGAAGGAACTAATGATGATCCTTAAAGAATTGGAGGCGCCGGGTATCGATCCCGGTACCTCTCACATGCTAAGCGAGCGCTCTAACATCTGAGCTACGCCCCTTGTGATTGTTGCTAGTTTCACCAATTCATGAAGGAACTATGCAGCCTAATGATTCCTTAAAGAATTGGAGGCGCCGGGTATCGATCCCAGTACTTCTCACATGCAAAGCGAGCGCTCTACCATCTGAGCTACGCCCCCTGTGATTGTTGCTAGTTTCAACAATTCACGAAGAAACTATGCAGCCAAATTATTCCATAAAGAGTTGGAGGCGCCGTGTATCGATCCCGGTACTTCTCACATGCTATGCGAGCGCTCTACCATCTGAGCTTTGCCCCCTGTGATTGTTGCTAGTTTCAACAATTTATCAAGCAACTATGCAGCTGAATGATTCCCAAAGAATTGTAGGCGCCAGGTATCGATTCCGGTACCTCTCATATGCTAAGCGAGCGCTCTACCATGTGAGCTACGCTTTATATGATTGTTGCTAGTTTCAACAAATCATGAAGCAACTATGCTGCCGAATGATTCTATAAAGAATTGCTGACGCGGGGTATCGATCCCAATGCCTCTCACATGCTAAGCAAACGCTCTTCCATCTGAGCTACGCACCCTATGTTTATTGCTAGTTTTAGTAATACATGAAACAACAGTACGTAGACTGTTTGATTAGATGCGTACACAGAAGGAAATATAAAATTCATGAGAATTATATTATTTTAAATAACTTTCTGAAAAATACTTATGACATATGTAGGGCATATCGCAACTGGTAAGTAAGGAGAAAATAAAATAATTTGCTAATGCATTTTTTGGCTAAAAGAAAAATAAATATGTAGCTATAGGTATAATTGTTCCAAATAATATTAAGCTATTTTTATGACTTTAAAATTGATGTAAAATTTAATTTAATTGCTCCGGCAAGAATGTTTTCTAAAATATATGGGAAAAAGTTCATTTATTAGCATATATTAGCATTATTAACATATCTTTGAAAAGTGCGACAGATTTTTTATAATACTCATCTTTCGGTACTTTGTTGCCTATAAATTACACATACATGCATATGTCAGCATATATTTATTGCTTTGCACTCGATTGCGAATCATAAAATACTATAGAAATTAGAAACAGTATACTTCTTGCAAGATTCTGTTAGTATCTACTAACAGAATTTTGCAATTGTGAATCTAGTTGAAGTACGTATTGTTTGAAAATGGCTCCAGGTTCCCGAAACATTAAAATGCATAAATGTCATCATGTTTATTCCCATCAAATGGGGTGACAGCCAACACTTTACATTTATTCAAATTTTGCCATTCTTACACCATTCAACTATCTTTAAAAACTTCATTTGTTTCATTCAGATTCATCAAATTTGTTATACACGCTCATTTATCTCATTTGCGCACGACTTGCCTTTCGCGTTATTAATTGTCAATCATATTTATTTTATTAGCAAACAAATGTATAAAAGTTATATTGGATTCTATATTTAATTATAAATTACTGTAATACTTCTGTAATAATGTATTTAAGTTATCATTGTACAATTTCAAAATGTTCATGAATATTTCGCCTAATTTATTTTACCTTAAATAAAATCAATAATACTGTTTGTGGTAAGTAAATATTTAGACCCAATTTTTAAATAATTATTTTTAATTACTTTTATTCGTTTAGTTATCTGTTTCAAAATGTCTACCTGATTAGATATTAAATTACCCGGTTGTAGGTGTTCAATTATATAATTACAGCTAAAATGGGCAATAATATCACCATATTTAAGGACGCAATTTGTATAGCTTTTAAAGCTGACTGACTCATATCCCATGAATTGACCATGAATTACTAACTTTTGCCGTAGATTGCATGCCCGAATAAATATTATTTAGAGAAATGAAGGCTACGCTATAGGCCAGCCCTCGCTCAGCAGATACTACGGGTTTGCAAGGCTAGCGTCTTAAGTCCATCTTTCTATGTATAGGATAGAGCTTGAGTTATATTTTGCTTTTAATATATCTCTTATTTCTTATATAATGTGAACGTGAACCATGCTAACAACATGAGTAGTTCGAATAGAAAAAGTTATCGGGAGAAGGGAACTGTAATTTATTTCTAATAAAAAAAATAAGTAGAATCTAAGCAAAGACTAGTTTTGATACAACGGCCACTCATCATTTCAACCTGATTTAGCATTGAAATATAAGCTAACTGAAATTGACTATGAAATATGAAACGAATCGAAATAAACTTACATTTAGAGTACTAGCACAATACAATCTTGCCAACTGTGCTCCCAATGTAGCGTCCTCTTCCTGTTTATGTTCATACGAGCAAGTGTTGAAAACGTCATAGTTTATAAAACTCAAATCATTATACGATACACCATGATCTGTCTCTACCAAAGATTTTAACGATGCACGCCACAATTCTGCATTGTCCGATTTCCGTTTTACCGCTATATCCCGAATACTCGAACTTCGTCTCAAACCGTCTGGCGTTTCCAAAATCAAATTTGACAATCTCCGTTTAATGGAAAACGATTTACGACGCATTTTTACTTCCGTTTGTGCATTCGTATCATCCAAGGTTAAGGGATTTGCATGACAAACTTTGGCTTGAACTTTTGGCGATATCACTGTCTCTACGCTTAAAACTTGAGTAGATTGTGTTATTTCACTGTTTGACCGTTTAAAAATGCCTCGGATAAAATTGGCAGTTGAATTTCTCCTAGAAAGTGATTGTGTTTTTTGTACAACACGAGTCGGCAATGATTGTTTTCTATGGGGGACCAATTCAATTAGTTCAGTTTCTTCGGGAATTATCTCGGAGTGTAAACTATCTCGACTACTACAGATTGATGTATCTCTGCTATCTTCTAATATGCCGTACGAAAAATCACTAGTTATACTTGAAAATCCACTTATATTCATGCTTTCTGATAAACTCAACGTGTCAAGATTTAACAACAACGGATTGATAGCTTCAACTGGTAGTTCCTCAAAACTCAAGTCACACTTTGGTCCAATTTTATCCGATTTATGTTTGTTTTTCTTTTTACTTTTCCGCAATTCATTATTACTTTTATCTTTGATGAAATGTGATTTGATTTCTTTCATTATTTTAAATGAAGTTGATGATGGCATATCTGCTGTTGTTTCATCGTCTTCGCTAATGCTTTTCTGGGATTTCTTTTTTCGTTGTTTTGACGTACGACGCAATAGATTCGACATTATACGCGCACTTTTTGACGACACTACGTTCACTTTTATCACACTGTTGTTTCGCTGGTTATCTTCCGCACCTTCAATAATTTATCATCACTGAACGATTATTTATGACAGGTTCAATGTGAGATTGTAAAAAAATATTGTGGCATTAAAATACTGCTTCTTATCTTTTGCTGGCTTTTGTTAAAAACTCTTTTACATTACATAACTATAGAAATATCATAATTTATAATAATTTACTGTTTAACTGCGAAATTTATTTACTTATACTAAACTTTACTTATTAATTTTTTTTTTTAAACTGCGAAAGCTCTGCGAAACTGACGAAACTAACATGAGCATAATCTATCAAATTTAATCGTTCATGGTTGCTTTGTACGTATTTAACTGTGTCTCCTATAGTAAAGTTTAACCCGAAGATGTGTTTGAGTTCTGTATTAGCTGGGGTAAAATCTAGGCCTAGAATGAAAGATACTAGTCTTTAAAAACGATTGTCTACTTATTGTTCTTTTATAGCGCAAGTGAGAAATATCCTATAATTTATGTGAATAAATAAATAAATATTTTGTAAGTTATTTCTGTTGAAATACAAACAATGATATAACTAGTATTGTTATTTAAATGTTTCTTTATCAGTAGTGTAAACACGTGGGTTTTATAAAATTAAAATTCATAAAAAAAAATAGCATTCTTATCGTTCCTTATCTCGCGCTATAACTAAGAGGGTGTAACTTTAATAGTTCATTTCAAGGAAAATGCATTTTTCTATTAAATTTCATTATATTAGATTGTCAACAGCAGTAATTGTTACTCAATTTTTTATATCCATATAGATATGAATACGAATGATATACATACGATGGAGTAGGTGCTAGATAAAAGTCTCAAACAATATGAGAACTAATCTTCCATGCATCAGTAACTTTTTTTTACAAATTTGTGTTCCATTATATTACACACATTTAAATGTTATTTTGAAAAGCTAAACCTAAATTATTACATTAAATTCCATATATGCGCGACTCAAAATTTGCGTAAATTGTTTTTAGATAACCAATTCAAATATATATGAGTTAAAAAAAAACAATTAAAATCGTTGGACCGCAATTTATATAATGACAAGTCCTGAAAATCATGTATGACAAAATTAACTTCGTATTTTTGCTCCTAAATATAATAACATTGAGTCAGCCAATAGATCAAAAGTAACATTTCCATATTTATAAATATATATTGAAAGCTCGCTTTTATGGGGGTACGCGTCTTGTTCTGATTTAGTTTAGGAAAAGCTATAATCAGTTTCTTCACTCAGACATGTAGCTACACTGCTCAACCAAGGAAAGTAGTACATATGTAGATAAGAGTGAGACAACTAGAAAAATTAAAAAGTATGGTTGATATTTGTTATTTTCCTGTAGAAGCTGTACTATTTAAAACCTCAATAATATTTGATGTTGATAATATAGTTTGCCCAGATTTTTAATTCCAACACCACAAACGCTGTTTAAACATAGCCTACTTATGTATATAAACAATAAAAATAAGATCAGTTTCACTGTCTAACAAACTGTTGCGAGTTATAATTATGAAAAAATCTTATTTAAAAGCGAACGCCATCGTTTTACAAACATCACTTTTAGAACTCAATACCTTGGACAATTCTTAGAGAAATCTTTATGGCTTGCGGACGCCATGGGTGCAATGATTAAATTAAAATAGTGCCAAAAAGCTTCACACTAAATGCTTGTTGAAATACACATGTTCTTGAACAGAAATTGTATATTATTATTTAGCAATATATACATATATATATATATATATATATATATATATATATATATATATATATATATATATGTATATATATACATATATATATATATATATATATTATATATATATATATATTATATATATATATACAGATATATATATATATATATATATATTATATATATATATATATATATATACCTATATATATATATGGATATATATATATATTATATATATATATTGATATAGTAATACTATATATATATATATATATATATATATATATATATATAAATGGTTTGAATAAAACAAAACTTCTTATTTTGTATTGTTCCATTTGTGCAAATTTGAAGTTCGCGAGGTTTTAAGCAAATGGAACCCTCGCTTACATGGAGTTATTTAGTGTATGTGTATTTAAATAAATAAATATAATTACATTGAAATTTCCACAAAGCACTTGATCTATTGATAATGAGAAATTTATTTTTTGTTATCTGGTATACATATCAATTAAGTTTACTATTTCATTTTATATTAAAAATGAACTAGGTATATATTTACCTATATATTAATTGATAACTGGTAGACAAAAACTACAAAATAGATCAATTATAAAATTGCAAGATAACTAGGTAAATAGGTTAGTGTTACTAAATGCTTTTGGATGTGTCATCTTAAGCAAACTTCAATTTAAATTAAATATAATAGGTATATTATCTTGACATTAACAAATATTTGATATTGGTTTGAAACTAAATAATCGTAAGTGATTTTTTTACAAACTCTAACAGTGTATTTATAGAAATGTTTAGAAGTAATTTTATTTACTCGAAAATAATAATAAAAGAGTTAAAATTATATTATTTACTACTAAATAAATAGGGATTACCAATTATTAGTAGAAATTTAAGATTAAACACTGTTATAGTTCTACGAATACTGTTTATATTATGCATTTGATATTTTTTAAATTTATACTTATCTCCAAAGATAACTAGTTAATTACTATTGATTTTTTTAAATCACTTTAAATTTATAAAAGCATTCTTATAATATCTAAATCTTGAGAGACGTTTTTGAAGTTGCCTACAAGCTACACAATTATAATGAATTCGCCTGAAAATTTTACCACCATTTCAAAAGAGTCTATGACCCTTATAATTATTACTATAGAAACAACATTGTTGAGCCTTTGAGCATATTTTTCCAAATAACAAGCTGAAGACAAACGAGTATACGATGTATATAAGTTTGTTTAAATCAAAATTAGTACATCATCACGCTTTTGCTCAAATTAAGCCTTCAGGCTTTAGTAATCTGATATATTTATATATATTTACTCCATAACACGCGCTATCAACACCTAATTATCTTATATTTCAGTATAATAAATGAATTTTTTAAAGCATATTTACGTTGATACTATACTTTAGTATGCACTTAATAGACGAATAGAAAATTGACTAAGAAAATGCAATTCTTTCTACACTTAATATAACATTTTTTTTTTTTTTAATATTTGTAAATATGTAAATGAACGAAACTATTTTGTTATCTAATGATTGATAGTACAATATTTCTCGTAACATATGCCTTACGATAGGTAATAGCCAACAATGTTTGCAATCTCACACAACCTGTTCGACGCATTTACACATATTAAATAACACTTTTTAAAACGCACGTTTACACAGCACATTTTGTTTATAATAATGAATTCAAGTACATGTGTCTGAAAACTGTGTAAATAGAACAACGCCAGGTCCCATTTACATATCACAAAACGTACACACAATGTGTTTGTAGTTGCTGATAAGCACAACTCGTGTAAAGAACTGTTCGCAAAATTTTACCTGAGAGTTCATACCAGGCAGCCTCGCTGGCCTCTTGATTCTTGATAACAGAATTCATATAAACCGATTGATTTGATAAGAATTACGACGGCTTCTCTTACTTGTTTTTATATCTCTCAGACATTATTTAATTTTTATTCTTATTGTTTACCCGTGCTACGACCGGGATTTAAAAATAAATTTAAAAAATTCTAATCATTTTCAAGTTTTAATAAACATGAAAACAGCATCAACAAATATCTATAAATATATATAACGGATATAATAAATGTAATAATAGTATTTTTAATTTTGTTATTTTAAATGAAAGAACATATACCTAGATATTGTGAAATAAAATTGGAGAGATTTTCTTCGGCACAAGTCATGTCACGCGACAGCAAGAATGTTTATTTAAAAATACTTCTCATGCATTTTTATGCTATTTATCGATGAATATTTTTGAATAAATAATAAATTAGTACATACATACATAGCATCATGCTTATTCCCATAATATAGGGTGGCAGAAAACCCTTTACATGCATTAACATCTTGACAATCTTTCGCCATTCAACTCTATCCTTACAAACTTCTTTCGTTTCATTTAAATTCATTAGTAAATTTTAAAAAAGTATAGTTGATAAACGAAAAAAGGCACTATATGTATTTTAATTAATATTTGTATAGTTCTTTCGGAGAAAAATGCTTTAATGTCCGATTGCCCGAAAGCGAATTAGTCTCGGAATTAGTTTGATCGAAATTAATTTTTATTTTACTAACTGCAATTTGCCATTTGTTTGTTTGTTGTACATTTAAATTAAAATAATTTTTTTACATCAATCAAATATTTATTGACTGAGATGTGCTATCTTTATATATTTCGTATTTGTAGGTAAAACTTATTTATCATGAATAATATGTTTATTTATAATTTAGTTTTGATATCAATTTGATAAGCGAAACAAAGTTCATAGAAGGTTCGATAATCATACAGAATTTATCAAAATTGAGAAAATTTTGTTTTCAGCTAGTGATACAGCGATGTTCAAACCATAATACGGATCTGCTTAAAAAAAAAAACAAGACAATCGCAGTTTGAAAGTTTGAAATATGAAATTAATATTGCAAATTTAAATCAATTTTACTCCTTACATACAGAACCGGAACAAGGGTGAGGAAGCTCACCCCGAGTACAAATACTGGTCCTGTTATTAGTTTTGTTGGGAGATAAAATGCTTAATATACGTCACACTACCACCACAAAAATAATAACACGAACCTGTATTTGTACTCGAGGCAAGTGCCTGGGATTTCTCTAAAATTTATTAAAATTTGCAATATTGATTTTGGATTTCAACTCCTAATATAATATCTGTAACTAGGTATCTTAGCGAAAATAAATATAAGTATCATGCAAGAATAATTTGCAAAAAGATATTAAAACCAGAGAGACTTGATTTATTTTAAGTGGTACGTTATTAGATATATTTTTATTTCATTTGCTTTCAGTACGGATGTAACCGCATTTTTATTTCAAGATCTCTACAAGGTAGAAGAAAGGGTCTGGTAGTCGGTTGTAGCGACGCGACGCAATTTGTAGATTCCGCCTGCACGCCTATGCCACTTCCACCGAAATTAATTTCTTTTTGACATTTTCCGTTTCCCTTTTATTAGCGAGCGCCCATATGTGTCGGTAGCAGGCTATAGAAACCCCAAACACCACCACCAATATTGAGTGCGATCTGAATCAAGCGACCGCCCTCGCCACTAATAGTCAAAGTAATGGGTGTTTTGGGGCCATCCAGTTATTTCCCAATAGCTTTAACCACCGTGTGTCATGGTAACCTTGTAATCATAAAATTGCGTGCACACCATTTGTTCGCCGGAATACATACGAAACGAACGGCGGATGCTGTATTGCTGTAATGTTAATGCAAACATCCAAGCAATTACATTGACAAATGCAAATGTGTACTACAATAGTCAATAATAAATGAAGCGTACTACCCAGTTATTTGGTTAAATTATATTCCAGTTCGCTGAGCCGTTTTTAAGATATTTATGATAAAATATCTGCAGTGTCCCTCACTGACCATTGTTGTGCATAGTAAATATATTTGTTTAGATAGAAAAGATAATAAAATACAACAAACACCCACAGAAGTTATTCCTAAAATAGTTAAGCTCGATTCAGGGAAGGTCAAATGGTGTAAAATTTCTTGCGTGATTTCCATACTTCGTATAAGAAAGTAACAATGGTCTATTTGCTAGTATTTATATTATGCTATTCCGTCTTGATTAATTAAGAATTAGCATAAATATAGGGTAGGCCATCTGTTAGTTTCTTTTTTAAATGTGCGTTATTTCGACAGTTTGCAACACTGACGCACTTGACATTGATAGATATGTAGTGTCAAACCTCCGCTATACTCCAGAGTACTCTCTTCAATAAAGTAACATGCATTGAAAAATATTGAACGGTGTAGTTTTAATAGCAATTTCAAAAAAAAACCAACAGATAACCCACCCAATATGAGTCTTATTTAAGTAATTATTTCGATAGTTTTTAGTAACCTTGCAATAATTAGTGAGTGTTTATTAGTGTTAATCAGTAATTTTTACGTGAATATACACACTCATTGCAATAATTACAGAATTCGGTTATCATACTTTAATTACTATTTAGTGAGGACTAATCATAATTTTGTATACCTACCAAGGATAAGCGCGCGTAGTTTAGTGTAGATAAGTCATTTTTGCTTGCTTACACTTACCAATAAGTAAACATACTTTAATTATTGTAGGGTTACATAATGTGATATATAGCTTAGTTTTTAAACGACCTTCAGCTAGCAACTCCACTCGCAATTTTGTCGACAATTTCCTTCGCAATTTTCAAACCAACAATCAAACCTAATGACTCTCGATTAATAAGGATGTGGAGGCGCTGGGTATCGATCCCGGTACCTCTCGCATGCTAAGCGAGCCCTCTTCCATCTGAGCTTCGCCCCCTATATTAATACGTGTAATAAAGTCAATTTTTTCTATAAATAAATATTTGATTTTAATATCAGTATTAATTTTATATAGGTAAAGGATAAGACGTAAATTTACGCTATATATATATTATACATATATATATATATATATATATATATATATATATATATATATATATATATATATAACAAATTATGAGGTAAGCGTTTAAGTTGGATAAATATGTTATACCAAAGTACAAGTATATCTACATACGAGTACACGTATGTCCTATATAGAAATATTATATCATCTCAGCGGGAAAAATAGCGAATATACAATGTTTATGTGTTTAACATGACAATAATTTTTTTTTGTAGAGATTTTTACTTTTCTTTTAAAATACCACATATTTAAGAAATTATTTGAAATTTTATATCGTGGTTATTTATCATTGAATCCCATATACATGACTGAAGAGATATTGACCAACGCTGAATCTCTTAACTAATAGACAGTGGAACCCTGAAACTTTAACAACTTCTATAGCAAGCGCTCAAAGCGCAAAAATAAAATTTTATCTGAAATATGTGAAATGAGTTTCTGTGAAAGAACTTTTTGAATCCGAGACCTATGCAGACAAACACTTAAGTTCTTCTGTATTACGTACGGCGAACGAAAAATATTAAAAAACCGATAAAATATCCATTTACAAATATATACATCAAACTTCAAATAAATAAAATCTGAACGTCAAATGTCGTGACCGTGCCGGATGTTACGATGACGATGCATAGGGAAAGTTTTAGGGAAAATATTCATTCGATCAATCATCTGACTTGCCATTTTCTATATGTTTATCAAAAACACGTGATTCAAATAATATGTCAATAATGTAGTTTTTATTATATTTAAAACGAACTCACAACTTTTAAGACACACGATTGGTTTCTACACATATTAATATTTACCATATAACATGTCTAAAATAAACAAGAATTTTAGGAAATAAAAATCTACAAAGGCTATTATTGCTATGTATGTTCTACATTACATCCTACTGTCAATATGAATGACAGTCATGTTACGAAGTAGATTAGTTTGACAAATTAATTATGTTTGATATCATCTTCGTTTGATGCATAAATCAGTATCGCAATGCTGATAATAATAAATGGATGTTTCCAATTTTTGACAACAAATAACGTGTCAAATTCATCATTTTTGATTAATACCAACGTATGTATGTATGTATGTATGTTGGATATATTGACCGGATAAATGCGTATATGCAATACACAAAGTATGACGAATATGCAATGTGAGCCAATTTCCGGTTTAGAATTAAAATAAACAAAACTCGTATTAGCGCAAAACTGTCAATATTTGTTTTACCTATTCATAATGAAAACCAATTATAAATAAATGTGCGCCTCCACATTTTTTGTGGCAGCCATTTTTCGTGTTGCTGTATGTTACATTTTTAATATTTTGCACCAAGCAACGCCACTGATTAATGTATTAAATTCATTTCTATACATATAAGATATCGCTAAAAGTTCCATAAAATGTTCTAAACATATTATATATTATCGCACTACTTACCGCAATAGTTCTCAACTAAATAAAAGTGTAAATAACTTCTTGATTGTTTAAAATACTGTATATTCTATTAATAGAATTGTGCAAAATAAATATAAAGTTTATAAAAGATAGAATATTTCCAATTGGAAGCGGAATAATGTTTGTCATAATTCTACTACTATTATTTATTAATGACAGTGTAGGAGTTATTATTAATGTAGTGTTAACAATAAATGAAACACAAAAGTTAAGTGTAGTGTTACCATATATGGATGGTGGCAAGTTTCCTAAATTAAACATCAAAGATATCTCTATCTACCAATACGAATACTGGGCATCTTCAAAAGTGATTAGTTTTATATCAAATTTTCCATTTTTAGAAGAAATAATCTTACGAAATTCATCTTTAAAAGTGATACCCAATTTTAATAACGTTCCAAAGTTTCAAGTCCTAAACATGGAGTACAACGATATAACAACAGTGACAAATGGATCATTTTCTAACACATCTTTAGATTTTGTGGCATTATCGAAGAATTCAATCAAAAACATCGAACCTGGATCTTTTGGAAAGAAAATAACATGGCTTGAATTACGGTGCAATAAACTGACAGAGATGTCAAGAGAATGGTTCCAAAATGTAAGGATATTAGAAATACTAGACCTGGGTGGAAATAAAATTACAGTGTTGCCTAAATTGATGCTTAAAAACTTTATAAAACTAGCTGAACTAGATTTATCTAATAATCAAATTTTAGTGGTTAATAAATTAGCACTTAGCGGCCCTAGGAAATTGGAATATTTGTCATTAGCTGGGAATAAAATCACTGAATTCAAAGCAATAGTCATGAAGAAAAAAGCTAATTTTATTCATTACTTCGATATTTCATACAATCGATTAAATGTTTTGTCGGATGAGTTTTTGGATAGGCTAGCGTTAACTCATTTTGGAGTGCACGGAAACCCTTGGAATTGTTTATGTTTGAAGAACATCGAACAATGGATGGCTAAGAAAGGTTTGGAGTTTTTACATTTTGTAACCAATATCACTTTCGGCGATCCAATCTGCATTTTTCCGTCATCAAATGCAGATAAATGTATCGACCAGGTTGACTCTGAGTTATACAACTCTTATGTAAAAACGTTGACGGATCCAGTACAGAAATTTTGTTTTGCAGGTTTCAATATATACTAAAGTCACAATGATCTCATTGTTTTCTTTCTTATCAATTTTGCACGTGCATTTTTTAAACGTTAACGTGAAATTAGTAATGAAATATATACATTTATTTATTAAATATGTGTAATAATTATATAACTTACTTCTTCTGAATGATTGATTTCCGATTGAATTACATTGTTATGTTGCAAAGTTCTTCCATCTGAAACAAATAAATAATCATGAAATTTGTAAGCAACAAAATAAATTGATTGATTTATGTATTTAAAAAAAATAGATATGTAAATTTTGTACGCTTTTTTAAATTTTAATAAAAAGTGAATGTTGAATTTTTGTCACTTTGGATGTAATTTGTGAACAGATACTCATATAAGTAGATTTTGGCAGATACGGTAACTTCAGAAGCAAAAGGGCGACAATACACTTAAGATCCAAGTATATGACAGCATATTTACTGTGTGGAACTTTTCCTGTCAAAATACTTCTGAAATGTGACGTATGCATCACCATATCGTAAATAAACTGTATAGTTACATACATATATCATCGTATTCAGTTAGTTAAATGTTCGTTATTTTGAATAATAAATACATTTTTACTATCAACAATAAAATGTTACTGTATACATATACACATATAGGTGTTTTAAATGTGGAAGCATCCAATCTACTTCAAATGTAATATACATCAGAGGTAGGAAAATATTAGATAGAATGACAATTCAATCTGTTTGTATGCAAATTCTAAAAACATTATCACGTGATGTACGTAATAAGAGAGTTCTACATACTAGATTAGAGATTACTCGTACAAGTGCGACTGGTGGGCTAAAGTCGGTCATACAATGCAAAATGTACGGATGCTTTAGTAAATTTCTAGAAACAACTTACATTAGACTCAAATCGATAATTGTTCATTCCAATTTTTATTCATTCATTTTGTCTAATACTGATTCCTTTTTCATCTTTTAGCTTTAATTTATTATGATTTCGCATTAGATGTATATGGACCCACACGCGCGATTGTGTGTGTGTGTGTGTGTGTGTCTGTGTGTGTGCCTGTGTGTGTGTGTCTGTGTGTGTGCCTGTGTGTGTGTGTCTGTGTGTGTGCCTGTGTGTGTGTCTGTGTGTGTGCCTGTGTGTGTGTTTGTGTGTGTGTCTGTGTGTGTGTTTGTGTGTGTGAGAGAGAGAGCTAGAGAGAGAGGGAGAATATTTAAATCTACTAATATTTGAAGAGCAAATTTGCACTTCAATTTGTACTAATAATACTTAACTATACTAATTGTCAATTGTAAGTATATCATAGTAGTCGCATTACCTAGTGATTCATTTAACTAAAATTTCAAAATTATTATTCATTACTGTTTGTAGCCGGGTTTGGTTTAATCTGAAGGTGCTTTGTATATATAACGAATATTAAGGATAGACTTTTTTTGAAGGCCAACTATTCCTGACACATGCCTATAGAATTTAAATTTACAAAAACGACATATTTGGTGCTACGAGCGAACATACATAAACATTGATTTCAAAAGAACTGTGGTCTTAAATATTAAATTTGTATTGATTTATATTTACAAATAAAATTTGCGATCTTATTGATTAACCAAAAAGTTACACAAAATGAGCGTCGGTATACAAAAACGGCCTGTAATTCCCACGTGATACGTGCATATATTAAAATACAAGTTTTATATCCGCAGTAAAGAGATAAACAGTCCCATTGGACTCTGGATCATTTCCCTAATCTCTGAACATAAAAAAAGTAATATCGTGTTCATTTAAACAAATAAATATCGATGTTGTATGCTAATGCTTCTGTGCAACTTCAACACATTCGCTTTCACTCAATTCCCCCGACTCGAACTTGAATTTAGTTTAAATATATAAATTTGAAAATTTGATATTGTTATAAATTTTTCTAAGCTGAACAAAATTTTCACAGATGGCTCACACATTTTATTACTTTTTTTATCATTTTCAATAATATTTTTATTTATGAAGGGTCAATTGAATACTTTTGTCTAAATCAGCAGTTTTCACTCATTTCAACAACAATTTAATTGTGCAACCCACTAAAAAGCGCGTCGTGAATCGTGAACGATAGTTTTAAAATTACTGCTGCAGATAAATAGTAGTAAATCGATTGATTTTAACAATCAATTTACAGAGGACACCTATTGCAGACGAGACAAATGTAATTTCTGTTTTTAATAGTACAACATACGTTACATATATGTAGTACGTATCTACTATACAAAGAAGACGAAGAATAATGCAAGAAATAAATGAGATTCTGATAAAATTTATTTTGGTCTCCTTTGCAACTTAGCAAATTACACAGAATTGGAACGATAAATAAAAGATTGAGTGACAGATAAAATTAATGCCATTCTGTTGTTGAGAGAGAATCCAAGCACAAAACCAACGCGTATGTCATTCAATGATGGAGTATTGTTTTTTTTTTTCGTGGCTTTCTACTTGATTGTTTTGATTAATAAATAGCCAAACTATTAAGGACAAATGTCAGCTATTTTAACAACTGAAAATATACATATATTTATAATAAAATTGTGTTCAGTAATAAATTCCAATTTTTTCAAGCAATATATTATAATAATAATGTTTCTAGTAAAATGTAAAGGTAATTCGCGGTACTTGGTTGCTATAGTTAATTTGATAGTTTACGATGCTATACAATCACGCAATCAAACCGTTTACTTAATAGAGTTGTCACTCTATAAGCGCTATAATTCTATAACCCTATAAGCTCTATAACTGTATCTTTAGTCTGTATTTTTATATAATGACTAATAATCTCGATAAAAGATACAGAATTGCACCATAAAGTGGCAGTGTTACTATAGTAATAGACACAGGCTACTCAGAATAGCTTAGACCGCGACCTTGAAGTGCGCAGAAGACATTGCCACCACCACTGTATAATATACAGTGTTCGCCACGAGAGTTGACCGAAGCAGGAAGGGAAATCGAAGCAAAGATAGTAAAAAGTTTAATAAATCCATAAGCGTCGTAAATTAAATTGCTGTAGAGATATTTAAAGAAGCATTCATTCACCTAGTACGCGCCTCTGCAAAATGGATAAAAGTTGGGGTAAATTCGGATAAAAACAATCGTATTAATGATTCATAGTTACGAAACCAGCATTTTTATGTATACAACTTATTTGCACGGATGTAATAAACAATTTTAATAGGGAGGTGTCAACATTTTACTCGAGTTTATACTAGTAATAAGCACAATGTTAATATACGTTTTGTTGAGATATTAATCGTTAGTTGCATTCCTTAGACCGGTCAACTTTTGTGGCACGGACTATACATGCTATTTATATGCTTATCTTTTTTCTAGAGCCGCTCATTCTTCTGCGATTCAAGCTATTCCGAGTAGCCTGTACATACTTTTGCATACTGTGATAAATTAAATATTACAATTAAAATTATCGCAAATTCATGTATATATATAATATTTAAATAATGTAATTTAATGTGTATTCGTTGATCATAATACGCCGCATATTTGATATATAATATACACATATTTGTTTTCAAATAAAAAAAAACATTGATGGTAATAATAACATAATAATTAAAGTTATATTCATATTTTACATTTGTCTATCCTGAGTAGGAAATCATTATAATTATTGCGACAAATATTTATAATTTATTATTATTATTCAATAGTTCAATTAAATATTTCGTTCATAGTTCTATCATTGTCTAGACTGGATAGCATTCGTACACAGCGCTTCTAAACGTATACCAAACTCACTCATTAAATAAATGATTTTAATTATAAAAATTTCATCTTGAACGTAATCTACCCATCAGAGGACTACGATTTAAATTTTCATACACTTTTGAATATTAATTCGGAAAGTATTATAATATACAAAACGTGATCATAGGTATCACCACGTATTTTCCCATAAATATTCAATAAATAATCCTTAATTAAAAACTGAAATATTCATTTTTAATCGTATAATGACGCTCATAAAATGCATATTGGTGATTTTCTATAGACATATTTACTTCGGATAACTACACCAGCACAATGTATATATATTTTATAGGTACACCTTCAAACATAAGTCTTGTCCCTTTATAGCCACTTAAAGTCTCGCAACCAGCATTGCATGATTTTAATGCAAGTTATGCAGCACGTACAAAATCAGTTAAATTACGTAGGTGAATCCATATCATTCGCTTATTATGGTAGAAGTGGTCCACCCTACCATAATAAGCTAATGATATGGATTCACCTACGCAATTTAACTGATTTTATACATGCTGAATAACTTGCATTAAAATCATGCAATGCTGGTTGCGAGACTTTAGGTGGCTATAAAGGTACAAGACTTATGTTGAAGGTGTACATATGTAGTACATACATATACTACTGAAAGAAAATTAATCACATTACCAAAATATTTATTAGATACATACATACATAACGGCATGCCTATTCCCATCATATAGGGTGGCAGAAAATCCTTTACATTAATCTTGACAATTTTTCACCAGTAAATACTATCCTTACAACTTCTTTCGCTTCGTTCAGATTCATTAGATTCTTCATACATGCTCTTCTATTTCGCTTGCTTACAACTTTCTTTTCGCGCAACTAATTTATTGATTACTATTTGATAAAATTGAGAGAAATAAATTTGATTGCGGCAATTAAACATTACGAACAATTTAATTGAAACAATAAAATACTTATTTGATCGTATCCAATTCTACCGTTCATCTTACGAATCAGGAATCATTTCATCGAAGTAATTCTTTATCTCAGTGCACACACCGCTTTTCCCTAAAATGCGGAAACAGACAACCCTTTTCAAGCATTCACATTCTAGCTATCTTTCGCCATTCATCTCTATATCTGTAGTAGTCATTCTCTCTTATTATATTACAAATTGTATTATCAATTTTCCAAAGTATCAATAAATCAATCTATTGTATGATGAACACACATTTTACAATAAATTAAATATAATTTACGGGAATCGCATTTTTTATAATATCTATACTAAATAGTAAGTGGACAATGTTTAGTTGTCAACGCGTACTGATATTAATCATTTATTTATATTATAATGTGTCTTAAACAGCAATTGTAAACACGGAAAGACAGGGATGGGCTATTAAATAATTTATAATACGTATATAATAATTAAATGAAATACCTTATTTTTATTCCTAATTATTTACCATTGTAAATTCATTTAATTAAAGCAATCAACGCTTTGATTGAATCTCCTGCAACGCTGTACAATAATATTAAGTTTTTCTTAAAGAAAAAACAGTATACAAAGAAAAGTAATTTAAACTTTTTAATTACGACTAGGGACTAGTATAGGAGGTGTATTGATCAAACATAGCGTTGTTGTAGTAGCTCCTGGGTGTGCTAGATGTCTTGCATTATTGTTGGCCCTAGTATTTATGTTATGCGGAAATGTAGGTACCATAAACTCGTTCGCAAATTATCGCGTACAGTTTGTGGCTGGTTAATGTGAGATACGGCCACAACATGCATATTCAAAACGGCTTTTGTAACTATTACTATATAGAAGCACCACACAGCGTATATACATATATTGAAGATAAGTACCTAGAGACTTTAAAGGAATATTGACTTTTGATATCACTGTAGCGATTTCATGATGAGCTTAAGTATTCGATAATTTATTAATCCTTTTCTCAAAATCTCAATGTGTTCATTTACACATTTAAAGAAGAATATTAAAAATAAAGATTATTCATTTTGATTAAACGGCGAACTGAAAATATAATGCGTAAGGGTCAAAAAAGCCGCCTACTAAAGATGAATTTATATAAAAAGTCACGATCTTCACTAAGTGTTTAGTTATTAAATTAATGTGATATTGCCCTCTGTTATATTTTTTGTGAGGTTGGTAATATATTTAGTGTAAAATGAAATATTGTTGGTGGTTTTCCAAATGTACAAACATATTATCTTCGAGTAAATGATCTATTTTATGAAGACTTGTAACAACAAGGATCCAAAGTATTCAAAATGTACGCTGTCCATATCTGATTCAAGTTAATCGTTAAATTTAGAAAATGTTGTTATTTCCCAAGTAGCAAAACCACCTGAACGATCTTTAAGTACATATGAAAGATTGTCGCAGAAGATTTACGTAGGCGAGATGAATAGTGTTCGAATACGAAGTTGTACTTGGAATAAGTGGCTAAATATGATTAAGGATGAGTTATATAAAAGAAAAGTTGTGAACAAACGAAATAGAAGAACGTGTATGAAGAATCTAATGAACTGGAATGAAGCAAAACAAGTTTGTAAAGGTAGAGTTGTATGGCGAAAAATTGTCAGAGGATGTAAAGGATTTTCTGCCACTCCATTTGATGGGAATAAGCATGAAGTTATGTATGTTTACATACTCACTATAAAGTATCTTTAAACATACTAACATTAATGTGCAGAAAAGCGATTAACATAAGAAGGTTTTAGATTTTGAGTATTTATCTACGAAAATATATAAAATATATTTTACCACATAAGCAGTTTCTGAACATTGAAGTTAAACTTTGGTGTCATTAATAAGCGAATTAATATTTCACCCCTATCCCAAGTTAGAACCATCTCATAAAGTTTTGCCTCTATGGCAACTTTTAAGTAAAATTATTTCCGTAATTTAAACTGCAATTGTCACGTAATCAACTTGATTTAACCGCAGATTTGTATCATTCCAAATTTATGTTGATTGAAGATTTCGTCAGCTACCGACAAGAACCGAGGCTTAACATTTATGGGTATAAAGCTCCAAAACATACTTTATATTTATGACGAAAAATAATATTTATAGAAGAATGTTGAAAAAGATCGCATTAAAATATCAGTGCGTTCGGAAATACCTTTAATATATTCTCAAGATATATACCTAACTGTCGAACATTTTCCGAAACGGTTTTCCTTAAAATATTTATGTGGAAATTGAATTTCCTGAAATAATTCTTCATCTTTATTGATTTTGTTTGAGCACACATCTATTATAATAGATTTGTCTCAATCAGTTATGACAGGGTTATTGAACTACTCGCAAATAACATATAAGTAAATATTTGTCCAGAAAATGCACCATATACTACGAACAATATTCCAAATGATATATGCGCAATAACTAATAGTTTACAAAAGCCACAATTAATATAAAATATTTCTTGTAAGCGCATATTTAAATATAATTATATCTAATACCTAGAATATTTAAAAAAGACAACAAGCAATAATTCTAGTTGTATTAAGTTGGCAATATTGGAGCGATAAATACAATTCGTTTCGTTAATAATCTATTAAGTTACGACGTATAAGTTAACTCTATATCCGATTTTCCGCTCTAGTACTCAATTGTGATTGTGCACCATTTACGAGTTATTTTCCACATCCATACACACATGGTTACTGATATTTATAAGTACGCACAACGTTAGTTGTTTTTTGTTGCATCATCTATGTATGTGCAGAATATGAGAAAATTGTTATTTTCCATTTTCTACCTCAAGTAACATGATCTTATAGAAAACTAAATATACACTGTAATAGGATATTATGGTTTCATTCACTAATAAGTACTTTATCCTTATTTCTATCCTCTTCAGAAATATTAAAATTAGAATTTAGTTAAAAAATTACTGGCTTCTTACTTTTTTATTCGAAATATAATATGATACACAAACTACTACGACGAAATAGTATCGATTAAATATGTAGGTGCATAACAGACATTTTAAAAAAAATACATATATATTTTTATTTTATAAATTACGATATTTTATCAAATATTTGATTATAACTCAACTAATGAATGACGGATTTGCGATATTTTGAGCTCTAACGCAGATATATTTGTGGTACTTTGTACAATCACATGTTTATGTAAATAAAATCGATTTAACCCCTAAACATTTGAATCCCAAATTTGTAAACTAAAATTAATTATATTTAAACAAATATTAGTTCAGTATTTAATTATTTGTAAGTCATGGACATTTTGTGATATGTAATCATATATTTTCATATTCATTTTATTGCCATCAATATGGTGCGCGTACATACCTTAGTGCTACTTTGGTAAATCCGTCATTGTTAACCAAGGCCAAAGCCAGATAAAATAAAATGTTTTACTGTATATAAAGCTCTTTCAGAACTATGTCTAAATCCGCAAAAATGATAAAATTGCAAAATTTAAAATGATCTTAATAATATATATTTATAACGTGATACATACAAAATGTCTACAATAATAGAGGGCAGTTCGTAAACGTACGACTTATTTATTTAAAGATTCTTTAAAACTTACATTAACTCAAATTAAAATCCAAGTCTATATTTATATAAGTAAACACTCGCATACTGAAATCAAGCTACACTAACATAAAATATTTTATATAGTTAAAAACTTTGTCAAAACACTTAAATACTTTGAACAACAACAACAACGGCACTTAAATGGCACTATAAAAAATAAGTGAAAGAACACCCTTCTTACGAAAATAACACCGGTAAAATCGTTGTTTTGTCGATAAAGTACAAACGATAACTTTATCCGCGCTCACGAAAAATGGTTTGCGCCTTGCACCACTGACATGCTTTGCTGGTTGCCCCGTCCACAACCAAGCACGATCAAATACTAAAGCTGACACGCCGGCAGACGCTACGTGTGTATTTGCAAAGTCAATAAAACCCAACAATCACAAACTACCTGGGTTACAAACAAACGCACACACAGCCAGGTAAAGATATACAAGTTGGTTGTTAATAAACTAAACCAAAGAACCTCGCACATCAACTAGGTTACTTCATTGCCGACGGGTGCCCTATGACGTCATTCCTGCCCTTTATACGCATATTAAAAAACTATTGATTTGTTCCATATGGAGTCTTTCTTTTCGTTACTTGATGCCGGCACACCAGACCCTTTTTCATATAAATAGGGTGGTAAACAACTCTTTTTTCAACTATTCATATAATTAATGGTATAATTAATAAATTCAAAATTATTGATTAATGCATAGAATTGATTGCATCTTCTTCAACAACCAATTAGATAATTAATTCTTTAAATTTGTTGCTAAGTTAATTATTGAAGAAATTCGATCGCGAGAGTTTAACAGAAATACACCTTTTGACCTTCCCCTGAATCGAGTCTGTCTATTTTTGGAATGACGCCTGTGTGTATGTGTGTGCTCTACTGTCAAAACTGTTGAAACATGCGAAAGTAAAATTATGAAACTTTAAACTTTAGAATTGTATATGGCTTGCAAGAAACCCTCCTATTTTTGAACAAATATTCAAACCCGAAACATATTTTTTTTATTTATGTTGCCATAGTTACGTAAGATTGGGCAATTATATTTAATAAATTGCATCAACTATTCATATTAATTGTTTAACAGAAAACCAAAACAGACTCAAATAGTTTTAAATTTGACATCTATTTGTGACAAAAATAGTAGCTTTAGTGAAAAAGTATTTCAAAAGTTAGTAAAATATTAAAAATATTATATTTAAATATTTCGTTAGGTTTTTAGTTCATTTAAGGATATTAGTTCATTTGATTCCCTGAACAGAATTTTATCTAGTCGTAACTGAAAGTCATACAAGTGGTTCTTAGTAATTTAACAAAATTAATTACACAAAAGTAAAAACATGTAATTTCACCTAAAGTAGTATTGTTTTGTTTAGTATTTATGTTTACGCTTAGCGCTGATGGTGTACCATATACATATGTAGTACTTACTACGCACGTTGCCTATAAACGTAATTATCGTGAAATCAGATTTTTGTTTTATTGCTTTTGTGTTAACGCACCCTGCACATACACAATGATATTTTGCTGTAGAAAGCAAGCTGATGATGGTGTTGGTGCTAGGTAGGAGGTCATTAATTCTTTTTTATTTCGGTTTGGCATCATTCTTCAATTATAATGACTACACGCGAACTATATAACACAGCAGCGCCGCTGATGTATTGATGGCGAGCAAAATAATAACATTAGCGTATAGTGACGTCAGGCATACGCTAAATTTCAGTTTTTCTGTCACCTATTATATATGGGCTGATCGGCTATTGTTTACATGATGACGGTTTCATTATCTACGTCATATCGCGGGTTTTTCATTTAGATAATATTTAATTTACAAACTAGAAAATTATATAACAATACGTTTGATTTATACTCTATATAATTTATCAGGCAAATGTTCAAACCAAACTTCAAATAATATTATGTATTTTATTTAGCATACATTTCATATTTAGTTGCACAAAATGATGTAGGAGTAATTTCGTCATTCTTGACAAGTATTCGGCAATGCTTTTATCATAAGTATCAAAATGATGTAAAATTTCAAAATAGTAGCCGGTAAATATTGTTTTTATTTTAATTTTAGTTACAAAATTAGCTATAGGTTAATTATTTTAATCAATATTAATATTTTATAGAAATATGAACACCATTTTAAAATTGCAATTTAGTTTAAATGTTTAAAAAATAGTCAATTTTGAAGTATTTACTGATAATCACAATAACTATGTTAAAATTATCATTGTCCGTATTTCGTTCAAATTATAATAAAATTAGGGGTAGTTTAAAAGTGTTCATAAATATACATTTCTAAAAAGTTTCAATCAAATTAAAAATGGAAAAAGATTATAAAAAACGTTTTAATTCCAAACTTTTTTCACATTCCAAATTTTTTATCACATATCGGGGCCGGATACATACCAGTTACCTATTTTCAAGCCCAAATATTGCCAACTTTATTTTTCGTCTGTATTTAGAAATTGACGTAAAGTTGTTTTTATTACTATTAAGCTTATATAATATTAATTTTTAATATTTTAATTTGTTTTAATTCTTAAAACAAATTGAAATTTTTGGAAAATAATATAATTGTGTGTCTCTCGCACTTTTAAACACTGATATTTCGTTTTCTATAGTGGAATGGCTACCGAATGCTTATTATTTTAAATATATTTTTTCAATGATTATCCCATTAGAATCTTCTACGAAAAGTTAATTTTTAAAATATTTCTGCTAAAAGCAAGTTTCTTGAAACAAAATCCGATTTAAGAGGATTAAAGTACCTTTTCTGTTAATTCCCAGCCGAGGTGAAACGAGTAACTCAAAAAGGTAACTAAGTAACCGCAAAGCAAAATGAGTCCCTACATAATTTTTCCATAAATTTTTTTCATACATTTACATTTGTCTCCACAGAATAAATTTTTATATAAGTATCTATTTGAATATTTTATAATACATTTAAAAAATAAAAAATATTGGGTTATCCAATATATAAACATAGATTTCTTAGATTGGTTACTAAATCATTGTTACTTTGATTATCTTAATTATAGTGCATATATTGTATATTTATACATAAATTCGCCATGCTAAACTTGGAATTGGCGTAATGAATGCTAAACAATTCTCCAAAAACAAGCTCTGAGCATTGGGAAAGCTAATGCTTGTTTCTTATTGTCTTCAATAAACATGCGAAATCTTTGCGTATAGTTCAGCTACATTATATATAATTATAATACTACGATTAAATATGTATTTGATGTATAAAAACAGTAATTATTTATTTATAGCCCTTTATTAAGAAATTAGCGTAATTAAATATACCCTTATAATTTGTTTCTAAAATGCGCCTATATGATTGACTTGAATATTTCCTAAATACAGCAGGGCATAACGATATTCAAACACGCATGATATATTTATTTTTTGTAAATTAATGTCTATAGGTACACAAATATTCGACGAGAATGTCAATATTTTATTACAGAACAAATAAACAAGACGCTATCTTATACATACACGTATGACATGCATCTTGGGCCTCTTACTAAAATTGTTTATTATATTTCAAATATTATTCAGTGAAGTATGAATACTGAATATATGTAGGTATAGGATTATTTTCTCCTATTATCATTTGATAACATGCTTCACCCAGACAGTATTATATGTAGATAAAACATATATTGAACGAATAACTTCTTAAATGTGTAGTAATAATACTTTTTTAATGAAATTTAATAAAACTTAAGTGAAATATAATGTAATTATTTGAAACTGAGCGCCATTTGAAGAAGTCTTGTATATATACCGAAATTTTAGGACTATTGGAAAAAGGAAAAGGAGAGAATAGGTAGAGGCACCAGGTACCAGACGGCGAGTTTGGAACTTTTTTTTTTTGTTTTTTTTTTACATGAAACGCTTATCACTTTAGGTATTATATGTAAACAATTTTTAAATGACATCATTACTAAAATTCATTTGGCAAATAAAAGCATTTTGAATTATACCTATCTTTGGTAATTGTATCCCTAAATCTAGTTACACCAAATCATTGTTGGCAACAATTCAATGAATCAGCAATTAATTTTCAAGATTCAACAAAGGTTTGGAGGCGCCGGGTATCGATCCCGGTACCTCTCACATGCTAAGCGAGCGCTCTACCATCTGAGCTACGCCCCCATTCATTGTTGCTAGTTATCAACAATTAGAAATCTTATAATCAATCTAAATTAACCCAATAAAGATTTGGAGGCGCCGGGCATCGATCCCGGTACCTCTCACATGCTAAGCGAGCGCTCTACCATCTGAGCTACGCCCCCATTCATTGTTGCTAGTTATCAACAATTAGAAATCTTATAATCAATCTAAATTAACCCAATAAAGATTTGGAGGCGCCGGGCATCGATCCCGGTACCTCTCACATGCTAAGCGAGCGCTCTACCATCTGAGCTACGCCCCCATTCATTGTTGCTAGTTATCAACAATTAGAAATCTTATAATCAATCTAAATTAACCCAATAAAGATTTGGAGGCGCCGGGCATCGATCCCGGTACCTCTCACATGCTAAGCGAGCGCTCTACCATCTGAGCTACGCCGGGTATCCCCATTCACATTGTTGCTAGTTATCTAGTTACAATTAGAAATCTTATAATCAATCTAAATTAACCCAATCAATGGAGGCGCCGGGCAAGATTTGGAGCGCTCTACCATCTGCGCGCCCCCATTCGGGAAATCTTATAATCAATCTAAATTAACTCAATAAAGATTTGGAGGCGCCGGGCATCGATCCCGGTACCTCTCACATGCTAAGCGAGCGCTCTACCATCTGAGCTACGCCCCCATTCATTGTTGCTAGTTATCAACAATTAGAAATCTTATAATCAATCTAAATTAACCCAATAAAGATAAAGATTTGGAGGCGCCGGGTATCGATCCCGGTACCTCTCACATGCTAAGCGAGCGCTCTACCATCTGAGCTACGCCCCCAGTTAGAAATAACCCAATAAGATTTGGAGGCGCCGGGTCAACAATTAGAGCGCTCTAATTCTATAATCTAATCGAAATCAATCGAAATTAACCAATAAATACTTGGAGGCGCCGGGTATCGATCCCGGTACCTCTCGCATGCTAAGCGAGCGCTCTACCATCTGAGCTACGCCCCCTGTCAAAATTCAATTATAAATATAAAAAAGCGGTCGACCGAATGATCTACTTTTATCATTTCATTGGCGGTCATTACATTATATTACACTATGTCTCTCAGACATCTTATATTTAAAATAAAGCACAGACTAATTTCATAAAACATGTTGAAAAGTTGGTTGATTACTCAAAGGATTTCTAATGGAATTTGTGTTACTTTTGTATTGCAATTTGTCTATAATATGATTTGAGGCAAAAAGTATTGGCGATTTCTTTTCAGTTTTTGATGGTAATCTCTTACATGTTTCATTAATTTTGTAAATGCTCTGTATTTATTATTACAATATTTATTACATATATTATTAAATCAAATTTTAACAACAATATTAATAGAATTTTGTTACCTCCATAATTTTTTCCCTAAGAGTATATTACGTATATGCTAACACCAATTAATCTGTAGGTTGGGGCATTGTTTATGAAAGAAAATGAAAGCTAGTTGCGTATGGTTGCATCTGTATTGAAGAACGGCATGATGGTTATTGTGAAGTCTTGCTAATAAATTAATACCAGACACTATAATCAAATTTTAATTAAGTATCAGAGCGCAGAGGACAAAGTGCATTATATCCTAAATTACACGTGTAATCAGTTCAAGCGTAAAATTGAACAGAAATTTAATATTGCGGTCTCATATGGATGCGCGAATTTACTATTCTATTATATTTGACGATGATTACAACATTACATTTTCTACGAGACCACCCTTCGCATTGCGTTGAATACCGGTACTGCCTTTAAAATGCACCCCAACAATATTGCACACATGAAAAATATTTGTTCAAAATGTACATAATTAACTATAAATTTCCCAATTCAATCGCAAAGCTTCAATATTTTCTTTAAACGACTGTATGTACGTTAAAAAAACTAATAAATTATCCAAATACAATTACAAAAAAAACTAAAACACCTTGTATATACATTTTTTATGTGATTCTTTTTGCAAGATAACTGAGCAATATAAATCTGATTTAATAATTTGTACTATATTCGACTGATACATACATAAGTAATTTCATTAAATATTGAATAACTCCAGTTGAGTGTTATTATCGGCTACTCTACAATATATTTTTAAATTATGGCCGCTTACGTGACGACGTAAGTAAAGTGTTTTAAACGTTTATTAGAAACGACCAACCAGCCAATATTACTTCTATCGGGTAATTTTATTAATACTTGGCGTGGTTATTTACCATTAGATACGTAGCATCAGTTGTGAGTGAACACATCACATTATGGATTCATAGCACGATTTGATAAAATAAAAAATATTTAAAGTATACTAAATATCAAAAGTCACGGTAATGTAAATTATTATCATCGCCACGTTTAAAAATGTTACTTAAAATATATTTAACCTTATCATTTTATAAAACGTATAGAGTTCCTACTAAATAAGACCGTCACGAAAAACATTCTTTAAATGACATACAATTTAGTGCGTTTCAGCTCAAAAAAGAAGTTACGTTTTGTATTAACAATAGTTTGAATTACTTTGAATATTAATAATTATTTGGAAATGTATGATTCTTATATTTAAATAACTTGAAATACTTAGCAGTATTTCCAAAATAAAATCAATACTCTTAGCAAACTGCTTAAATTTACTATTTACTACATTAATGACTAAATTTATATATACGAGGGTGGGCTGAAAAGTTTCCGACCTCAACATGAAGGTAGCAGCACTCGTAAATAAAAGCTAGGGAATTTCGTTGTTCATCTGTTGGCAGTTACTCACCAAAGTTTCAGCCATTTTGGACGCGCAGTTGTTATGTAACAGTCGTTTGAGTGAGTTGATGTGAGTGTTTTTATGAAAATGGACAAAATCGAGTATCGAGCTGTCATCAAATATTTGTTTTGAAAGGCAATACGCCTACGCAAATCAAAGATGAGTTGGATTCTGTGTATGGGGACTCTGCACCATCATTTACCACAGTGAAATGTTGGGCAGCTGAAATTAAACGTGGCCGTAAGAGCTTGGGAGACGATGAACGTTCGGGACGTCCAAAAACTGCAACTACCGACGAAAACATCGCCAAAGTTCATGAAATGGTGCTAGACGACCACCGAATTAAAGTGAGAGAGATAGCAGAGGTTATGAACATGTCAAAAGAACGTGTTTGTCACATATTAAATCAACATTTAGACATGAGAAAGCTGTCCGCGCGTTGGGTGCCGCGTTGCTCACGTTAGACCAAAAACGGGTTCGAATGAAGATTTCCGTATATAAGTAACAAAACTGTTAAACAAAACATGCTGCAGCATACCGTAAAATTCATGCAAAATAAAATATGGAAATACTCGACATTTAACAAATGATATCCATGATTGATAATTGAATTACAGATATAAATAACTACAATATCTCATAATTATTGTTGTATTCTGCAAACTGTTTGAATATAAATGGATACAGTTCTATGAATTTGATGAAATTTTCGATATTATTATAAATAATTCTGAAAATATTATTTTCAGCGTTGATATCCGTCAATAATTTTTTTTTTTAGTCATTAGTTTAAACAAAATAATTGAAGTGTTTATTGCTAATTAAGTAACATGTTTCTGTCAATAAATGGAATAACATATTTTTAAAATTTTATTTGGTAACATTTATAATACCTGTAGGTATATCATATACCAACTTTAACTATATAAGTAGCTAAATTGAGTTGGCTGAGTGATGATGTTGAAAAACCATGATATATGAAAGAGATTGTTTGGCCAACATCTGAGCGATTAAAACGTTCATTCAAAAACACACTTAACGATCAGGGTAATTATCAAAAACTGAAAGTGTTCACAACATAACAAAAAAGTGATAAATGTGCCTACGTATGTATAAGGTTAAGCATCAACAAGGGTTCGCTACGAGTCATATCAAATGCCAAAACATGGCCCAGTAGCGCCTATAAATAGACTATCCCTTTTAACATCTACGTCCCCTACAAATTTTCCCTTCTCACACTTTACGAACGTATGTATGCTTGACGCTTGAGCCAAACGCCACACTGTGACAACAAACAGAAAATCGAAAGTACACGTTCCGGTTTTAACTGCGACTTTAGCGTTGCACTGTTTGGTTTTTCGCATTCATGAACTTTAATGATATTTGAACTAAGCTAAAGATTAAAATCTAGAAAATATACTCTGTTGACGAATATAAATGTTAACAAAATGTATAGTACACACGGGAGAAATGAAATCATTTGATCGAATAATTTTACATAATACTGTAGTTTTGAGTCGAATTTATATTGTTAGAAAATAATATTATTTATGTTGCTTATTTATACAGAAATTTTCAAAGCTAAACTATAGGCTTGTTTGAAGAAAAGTCCTCCAAAAAAATGTTATGTTAGAATAAGAAAATATACAGCATCTTATTTTTTAATACTTTGCTTATTTATTTTTATTAAAATACAATTCATCAACTGTTCAGAACGCTAAAAAATGTAGTTATTTTTCGAAAAATTGGTCAGGAATTTCTATTCAAGTAAAATGAAGATTATGGAATTTTGTATTAGTATGTCACTTTTTATCGAATAAGATTACACCCATGACACACAACGTATACAAAATGGGTTAGAGTATTTTGTGTGACCTAAATAATAGCTTTGCATAATATTTAACTAGAGTGGTGTGCTATTTAAGATAACTAGATTTATCTAGTTATACCAATTAGTAAATATAGTTTCCCGTTTTAGTTGGAGTACGGAAACATAACAAGTTTCAACAATCCTTGTCTCAAACTATTCCCTTTTAACAGTTGATTTTCTTTGTTAGGTATTTATTAATTGCCCTTCAACAAAATTGTACACAAAAAGAATAAATATTCAGATTAAACTTCTTAAGTAGTAAAGTCCATGGAACGGCACGCGAAAACTTCTTTCCCTGTCATTGTCTGGATCGCGTTAGCAAACAACTTTCACGTGATTTTATAATTTGGTCACAACATCCTCGGAGGGGTTGACAAGTGACAAGGTTAGAGCCGTCTTTAAAAAATGCGAGCACTCCGTTGTTTTTTAGGGTTAGTAAAGAATGAGATAATGTTTGAAGCCGCCATAAAAATAAAAGGTTACGTAAAGGGCGTCGCATCGATCCTGGAACGCGTGGTCGTGTGCCATAGCCAGGTATAGAGCGCGCACCAGATTATAGTAGATATCACAGCAATTACCCACAGTATGATTCGTCACGAACGCTTACTTCAACAGCTTAGGCAACCCTGTGAGCTGTGTTTAGTGATGCTATTATTACACAGAATGTTACCGAACTTATAACACCTGCATTATTATAATTATATTATTAATTGTGAAACTTTTAAACTACCTACGTGATATCTTTATACATTTTCAAACTTTCGCTTTAAAGATTAAAGTAATAAGAAATACACATCACCATGAAAGTAATAGTTTTAAATACACCTTGAAAGCTTTGAAAGCAAGACGCAAACTGAAACGACGTAATGCGAAACGCACTTTCCACGTAAACAGAATTACTTCAAACGGCTCATAACAAAATTATGTTTTATATTCTTTACGACACAACTGTAAAAACGTCGCAAAGAGGTTTAGATGAATTTCTTTATAATCTACTTTAATTTCAAAAAACTGTATATATATATTAAGTATTATTGGAGACATCAAAATATTAACACTAAATAGATTTTTTTCTATGTGAGTACCTATAAGATGGTTTATTTTTTTATTTAGTATTTGCTGGTGTATCAAATTCAAAAATATATGAACACATAGTATTCTCGATATTCAGTTCAATATTTGTAGTTTTATCCTCTATGCTATTTTATTCAAAAATCTATTTTGAATTAATAGGAAAATGAAAAAACGAACCAAGGGTTATATTGTGTATCTAAAAATATTGGATAACTGAATTCAATTGGCATAAAATATATTTAAATTGAACATTTCAAGCAGTTCCGTATTTTTAAATAAATACGTAACATCTATGTTTTATATGTAAAAATTTACATAATTTGTCTTATAAAATTATTCGCTATTCAAAAAATATATTTGTCTATCAAATGAGAGCAATCTAATTTTCTATATTTTTTTATAAATGATGATCTATTTTCAGCCTATCAACACTGTATTATTATGAGGACCATAATTAAATTTCTGTTCGTTGACAATCAATTTATTATATTTGTATCTAAGTACATATAACTAGTTTTTTGTATAATAAAGTTTAGTACAGGACACTACAGATATGTTTATATAGGCTTGAATATAAAAATCCGTCACAGCCGTCAATCACATTACAACTTTACCATATAAAATGCTTATGACGACAGCCTGTAGATATAGGTGTTATCTAACAATAATTGAATTGTTGAATATTTGGTAGGGAAATCAATATAAAACTGCGTTGCAGAACTGAATTTATGCATTAGGAAAAAATCATGAAATATGGATGTTGTGCGGATCAAAGATACCTCTGCAGAGAACGATCTTGTAGTATTGGATTAACATAACATCAATATGAAGTGATGCGTTAAGTAACTATTATCTGCAGTTTCGAAATACTTTTCGAAATATTATACTTTGTTATATACTTCAAATTTGCATTTATTAAATATAATTTTTCATACATACGTAACTAAGGAAACATAAATAAGAAATTTAAGAATTTCATTAGCAATTTTCTTGTAACCGGTACACTTTTGGAAGTAATTTTTCAAACAAATGTGGTGCGAAATATTAATATCTTTCATTTTAATTGCAATCATTTTTACTATAAGTATATTCGTTTCGGAGATATTGCAGAAATCGCAAAAAAATACTAGAGTAAACATGCACTTCTGGTATGATTATATATATATATATATATATATATATATATATATATATATATATATATATAATATATATTATATATATATATATATATATATATATATATATATATATATATATATATATAATATAAAAATAAAAATATTGAACTGTACTTATTGCTTTGAAATAAAAATACACACGCGTGTGTGAGCACTACAATCTCAACTATGAAGGTAAACTTATAAAACTTAAGATTTAATATATCCATATATCTATATATATATATATATATAACTAATATATAAATATATATATAATATTATATATATATATATATAATATATATATATATATATATATATATATATATATATATATATATATATATATATTATATATATATATACTACTATATATATATATATATATTTATATATATAAATCTTAAGTTTTATAAGTTTACCTTCAATAGTTGAGATTGTGGAGTGCTCACACACGCGTGTGTCATTTTTATTTCAAAGCAATAAGTACAGTTCAATATTTTAATTTTTTAATTTTTTTCTCTCAGTTGCATTAAAAATATTATAAGAAATGCTTTACTATATTCTATTATCACCGCTATTTATAAAATTGGTGCTAGTAGAGTTTTCCTACCATATACAATTGTTTAAAAAAATGAATAAATGTTAATAGTAATTTGGCGCTGTATGTGTGTTCTTTGTATTCTCCACGTTACTCTATAATAACAAATAGTATCACAATTTTATAAAATGATAACCTCGTTCAAAGAACTCTAACTTCAAAGTTTACTGCGTGGGTTTCGTAAATTGTCTGATATTTTGTACAAAAATAGAACTCATTCTTTATGATTATATCGACTGTTTTTTAAACGCGTTTATAAAGTACTTAGTAATTTTCATTCAAGTCATGAAGATCACTACGATAAAACCGAAGAGGATATTATGAACGAAGAATGGCATGTTATAATATTTATCAGCTATTCATCAGTCTTTTTAATAGATAAAAAACAACGACTAACTACAGTGCTTAGGTGAAGCAAAAAAAAATTGCTGACGTCTACAACATCGTCAAACGTGTCTAAAAATAAAATTCTATTATAATAATTATTTCCAAGTAAAATTTATATACCAGTAAAATTCATGAATATATTATCCTATCTTAGATTACTCAAGTATAATACTGTCAAGCTGATTTTTTTAAAATTTACTAGTTAAATTAACAAAATCTTAAACAGTTATAGAGTAAAAACGTTGGGTCACTCCTCCGGAAAAGACAAGTACTAGAGGTTGGTGGCGTTGAGAACTAACGATCATTTCTGCACCTCAAGGTCAACTTTTCGAAAACTGTATGTATGTACTTCAATTGTGTATTTTATTCATACAACTAGCGAAAACATGTCCATGATGAGTATTGTTATCTTATTATAATAAAAACTAACATTTCTATATTTACGCAGAAAATTTAATTGATACAATAAGATACCATTACTATTTTTTCAAGTGAAAATCTAATAGGTAATAATATTACAATTTTATATTTTGCTGGTTGGTTTGCATAGCGCCAGTTAATTATCGCACAAGTAGACAATTCTAGTTCAATGTTCACATACAACCACAAATGCGAGTGTCAGATCTTGATGAACAATCACCCCTTAACTAGCTTTGCTAACCTCAACAAATTAATACTATTATATACAGTAACAAGCATTTGTCTGCGTGAACGCATCCATTTATAACTCACATACATATATGTTACCATAAATGTATATGTGTTAAACAAATCACTATATTCATCAATGGCTTTATGCATGATGGCACATTGTAACAACCAATTGTCTCAACAATGGAACAAATTTCAACAAACATTACAAAACCACAAACAATAAGACGCAATTAGACAAATATGGCATAGTCAAAAATCGTTTCAACGATCAGTAAAATATTAAAAATTATACATATAAATAATTTATTAGGTTTTAAGTTAATTTGAAAACTAAAAATTATCAACCATAACAAAAGCGTAATAATTATAGTTTCTTATTCGAAACAAAATATACCTACTACGTATAAGAAAGTCCAGTGCAGATGTGTTCATTATATTTATTTATTAATTCTAACTAAAATATTATATATAAAAAAATATTTATAAATCAGTGCCTAATAAAATTGCTAGACTAAATGTAATTATTTTCTAAATAAATGTCGACGATTATATTTTATTGTCTAACAGTGTATATAAAAACAAAACATTTCCCAAGTTTAATATTTATCGTGCGAATTATGTATAACTTCATTATTTTCCTGGCGGATGGTTCAGCGTTATAACAAGCAGCAGGCAGCAGATGGCAGCACGTTCGTGTTCAAAAAGTTGCATAAAACGTAAGGCGCTTGACAAGGCATTCATAATAGTGACAGCAAGAATGGAGATTGTTAGTATTGTGCTGTTGAAATAATGTTTTACACAGATTCCAACCGAAAAAGTACAGCAAAAACATTTTAATTTCATGAGATGTCACCAGGTCGTGAAATAAACACTCTTAACATATATTTATTCTGGGTAAACAGCGTCATGCATTATAGAGCAAAATGCAAATGACGCTGTTTACAATCGGAGGCCAACATGTTTTAAATAAACTATAAAATTTAGTTGATTCGTTTTATTTCGTTTATCGTTGTTTTCATTTTATCAATATTGCAAGTTATACTAATTTTTCAAATAATTAAATCATTGTAGACATTTATCATTTGCGAAATTTATAGAGCGCTTTATAAAATCACGCATACGTGTTGAATTTAGTTTAAATAAAGTATATTATATTATATATTTGTATATATATATATATATATATATATATATATATATATATATATATATATATATATACTATATATATATATATATATTTATATATATATTATATATATATATATATATATATATATATATATATATATATATTATATATGTTATATATATATATATATATATATATATATATATATATATATATATAATATATATATATATATATATATATATATATATCTAAAAAAGACTTGATAATATTAAATAACTAACCATTATAACTACTATTAAATGATAACAACTGCAGAGTCTTGCACTGGACTTTCTTATACGTAGTAGATATATTTTATTTAGATAAGAAGGATATTAAAATAGAAGTTTTTAAATATTCAAGAAAATATAATTATTCATTACCCTATATTAGAAATAATTATGATCGGCAGTTTGTTTAGTTTGTTTAGGACTCGCCTTAACAGAAAAGAATTTTTATTGCTTTTCTTATAATAGAAATAAAATGAGCAATTACTTACTATTAGAATATAACAAATCATCCAGTCGTTTTATTGATATATAATGTAGACTGGATAGAGGTCCTTCAGAGTGGCTCATGTATGACCCTCGCTTGACATCGTCCAACATCCAAACATCTCGGTCTTTCATTGTTTATCGCTGCTAAAAAAGACAATTATTATTATTAATCCTAGAAATTATAATACATGAATATATTTGAACAATATTGATTTATCTTATGAAATCATAATCCAATTTTTATACAGATGACGGAAATTGATATTCATTGACAGACACTTGAAAAGTTATTTATAACTTTGAAGTTTAGAAGATTTGTGAAGTTAAAAAGAATATCCGTAACATAAATTTACAAACGCACAACTGAAAAGTTAGTTGCAATTTTTAACTAATAAAGTTTATTAATCTTGTCTAAAATAGTTTGTTCTTGTCTTTAGTCTGCTAAGGAAATATAAATTAAATGGATTACAAGCCGATTAATTTACATCATCAATTTGTTTTGCAAACAAATTATGATTCCTCAAAGTAGCTATTATTTACGCGAATATCTAATTAAATGAAAGCTGGGGTTCGTTTTAGAAATAAAGTTACTTATAAACTTATAATTTGTTGCATCTTATGGGTTCTCTTTACAAAAGTATTAATATATGTAGATGTAACTATTACTTGAGAAAGCAAATTAATGAATGTTCGGAGCTGTTCTTAAATACTGTTTAAATATAGTTAATTGTACTTTCCTCTAAGAAAAAAAAACACGAAACATATATCACGCCAAAATGAATTGTGTTTTCTAATGCAATAGGCCATGGAAAGTATTTCTGTATTATATTATTTATTATTTAACCATGTAGGTATTTATGTTTAATAGAAATCTTTATAATACTAAGGTTTTAAAAATATTAATTAATAAAGTTCGAACAGAGTCACGTCACTACTAAATAGTATACAGTTGGTATCACAGCCAGGGATTGTATTTGGCTAGTGGCAAGTACGTGAGAAAACTTTTCTTTTTAGATAATTTTTGGCACTGTTCTATTAAAAAATTCTCTGAACTGATAGGCCAACGATATTATAATTTATATGCCAAAGGCGAATAATTATCAATTCTAGGTGTTTTATAGTAAGTGAAAAGTTATTTTCACCATATTAAAAACTTGACTTATACTTATTGTAGCCACATCTACTCACGTGTGGGCACTGTAATTATTTTTATTTAATATACAATATAATAATATCGTAAGCTAAACAACTTTTTCTTTCCATATGTAGCATAAACTATGTTTTTACTTGTATTCGCAGCTATAGCGTATTGAGCGATTCCTCGTTTGCCAAAACTGTTATCCTTCGAAAACCAACCATTACGGTCGCATAAAACGGCTGCGAAATAAACTTTCGACATATTTTTTTCAAAAATAGCTCAACTAAATAAAATATCTGCAGTGGTCCGCACTGGATTTTATATATGTAGTAGGTTTATTCTGTTTAGATAGGAATAAGAATACTCAAATACAAATTTAGAAAAATGCATGGAAATACAATTATTATGGACAGTAATTATTTTAGTTTTCAAACAAATTAAATAACTAACAGAATATTTAGGTAAAAGTGAGTCTTAGGAGGGCCACTGACGTATGTCAAAAAAAAAGCATAACCGCTGAAGGATAGTTCCAGATAGTTCATCGAAAGGGTTTTCTTGATCTGTCCAATATCAAATCCCAAATTATTGTAGTCTATTTTGTTTTCTTATTAAAATAATGACAGGCATTGGCGCTTTGATTTATGAAATATTATTTTCAATACCTACGCAATAAAGTCCATAATTAAGAAAGTTAAGAATTTCAGTAGCTACTTTCTTGTAATTGGTATGATTTATGAGGAAAATTTTCAAACTAAAGTTGTGCGAAATATTAATATCTTTCGATTTGAATATTGTTATATTTGCTGTAAGTGCAGCCGTTTTAGGAATATTGCAATAACGGCAAAAGATCCTTAGAGTAAACATGCCCTTCCGGTTTGAATATTCTGTTCAAAAATATAAGGTTTTCTTGCGAGCCATATACGAATTTTAAGTTTAAATTAGTAATGAACAATAAAGCAGGAAAGCAGTGAAATATTTTAAATTATTCATTACGCTCGACGTTTCATCGTAATAAAATTTAAAATATATGACTTTTATTGATCATTACTAATAAATCTATCCAGTCGGTCTCTCTATCAATTTCAATTTTAAGTTTAAAGTTTCATGATTATAGCTTTGGCAGTTTTGGCTGTAGAGCGTTCAAATATAGATACACACACACACACAGACGGAATTCTGAAAATAGTCAGACTCGATTCAGGGATGATCAAAAGGCACATTTTCGTTAAAATATCGAGTTCAAAAATGTTCATGATTAATACATACATAACTTCATGCCTATTGCCATCAAATGAGATGGTAGACAACCCTTTACATCCATTCGCATCTTGGCAATCTTTGCTCATTCAAACCTATCCTTGCAAATTTCTTTTGCTTTATTAACATTCATTATATTCTTCATACACGCATACAAGCATTCTCACACCGTTCATCTCGCCCATGTAAATCTTAATCGTCAATCTTTCATTCCCTAAACATAACCATACCACCTCATCTGTTTGAATTTTGAACATTCCGAACTTAAAGACATAATAACATAATTTTTTAAGACAAACACTATTATTGTTAACCATAATTAACGGAAGTAATAATAATAGAAGGAGTAATCTTATATTAATAATTCCTTTGTGCATTGCAATTTGAAATATTGAAAAAGACAATACAAATTTACGACTACTACTTGACGTATCAGCTTTAAGTCTATTCAAACACCCATTCTAATATTTAATAGCAAGCATACTTCAATATCTCATGTGAATTGTGTACAAACCACAAATGTGTGCACCATAAGCATAACTGTACCTAATCAAATTCTGATTCTATAAATCTAATGGAAAATGAAAAATATTGCCTACATTCCATACAAATATTAGGTCACCATATAAACCAGCAACCGGTAACAAAATCCATTCAGCCCAGTTAACCAATAGTATCAACAACAAAAAAATCAAAGTTAAATTGCCTCTTTTCCATTCTGAATGAGAAACAAGACATTGAGACTCGGTTGGGTGCTGCGTCGTGCATCTCTTGACCGCTATAATATACCGGTCCAGGACGGCGATCAGATCGGATCGGTCCTCCTTCGCTCACACATACACACAACAGCATAAAAATGAATAAATAAAACCACACGAAACAATATATGTATGTTGGATGCTGGCTATGTGTCTCGACATCTCGGCTGTACGATCAGCTGTTTTTTATGGTTGTGTACGTAAGCCTATATATATGTGTGTGTATGTGCGTGTGTGTTTGATCACGGAAGGAGGTCAACACAAACAGAAGATAATTGCCGGCAGCTCTTACCGCATACAGCAGCATAACCTTACTAAATTGCGTCACGCATTACAGAAAATAATATTAAATAGAACAAGTTGGCTTCTTCGATTCAAGTTCATTCTGTTGCATATGCGGACTCTACCAAAAAAAATTAGTTAGAAATAGCTTGTTTATTATGTGTTTAAAAATGTTTAAAAAATTGTATTTTAATATTCTTCCTATCTAAATCAAATATACTTGTTACGTATAAGAAAGTCCAGTTCAAGACACTGCAGATGTTTCAAATAACTTTTGGTTTACATACCTACTATAATTCTTAGAAATTATGTTTTTTATCTATTTAAGTATGCTTCGAAACAAATGATGATTTTGTATTTTCATAATTACATTACGGCCAATATAATTATGTTTTTGCTTGTTGATAAAC